>PVKS010021412.1:0-35231 GCA_004027875.1 Aplodontia rufa | reverse complement strand
GAGTAGTATTCCATTGTATGTATGTACCAAAGCTTTTGTACCCACTTGTCAAGTGAGGGGCATCTGGGTTGGTTCCATAATCTAGCTATAGTAAATTGAGCTGCTGCAAACATTGATGAAGCCATACCACTATAATATGCCGATTCTAACTCTTTTGGGAAAATACCCAGGAGTGAGATAGCTGGGTCATAAGGAGGTTCTAGCCCTAATTTTTTGAGAATTCTCCACACTACTTTCCAGGGTAGCTGAACAATTTGCAGTCACACCAGCAGTGAGACAGTGTTCCTCTTTTCCCACAGCCCCTCCAGCATCTGTTGTTGTTAGAATTTTTCATTTTTGCCACTCTAACAGGAGTGAGGTGAAATCTCATTGAAGTTTTGATTTGCATTTCCCTTACAGCTAATGATGTGGAGCATTTTCTCATATATATGTGGGCTTTCTGGACTTCCTCTGGTGAGAAGTTTCTTTTTAGATCTGTAGCCCACCTTTGTTAAAGATCAGATGTTTAAAGATTTGTGGGTTTCAGAATCTTCTATTCCATTGGTCATTGTTTTTTATTAAGAGTATATAAAGATACAAATGAGAGGGAAACATTATCAAACCATCAATGACCAATGTACATATACATAGTTATCTAGGGGTAATGCCAAAACATGGATGACCACCTTGGGTTTCACCTGTTGCAGTTCCCCCAGAAGAACTCTTGCAATAAATGGGTATTTCGTGGAGGAATGACATCTGCTTCTGAGATGGTTCCCCTATATTCCCATTCTCCAGTATCCTAGGAGTTCTTCAAATACCCTCCCCCTATCCCCTCCCCATGCCTCCAAGTATCTGTAGCCCATTTATTGATTGGATTATTTGTGATTTTGGTGTTTAGTTTGAGTTTTTATATTATGGATATTAGCCCTCTGTCCAAGGTGTAGCAGGCAAAAACTTTCTCCCATTTTTTTGTTTTTTGATCCACCCCCACACCTTAATTTGGATTAGCTTCTGCATGTCAGAGAAAACAATCAATCTTTCCCTTAGACTTCCATGAGAAGTCCAATTACCATGGGGGTTTAATAGTGGGAAACATGGAACCATGGGGAACCTAAGGGGGGCACCCATGGAGTGGCATCAGCCTTGGCTTGCTCTGTCATTACACATTTGTTTTTGATTGTTTGATAATGATTCTCTCCTAATTGTAAGACCATATTTAATGAATAAAAAAACATTCAACCTTTTACTTTTTGGAACTTTTGTTTTTTAAAAGGGAAGGACAGAGAGAGACCAAATCATTTTTTTTTGTTTTGTTTTTTTGTTTTTTGAGAGAGAGGGACAGTGAGAGAGACAAAGAGAAACATCTTCAATTTTTCACATGGCCTTCGTTGCTCCAACACTTGGTTGTGTACGTGGTGCTGGGGTTCAAACCCGGGTCCTCGTGCTTGCCAGGCAAGAGCCGTAACCTCTGAGCCACCACTCCAGTCCCTTTTTGGTACTTTTTCCCCTTAGCTTAACAGTCTCCAGTTCCATTCATTTACGGGCAAATACCATAAAGTCATTTTTTCTTTATGGCTTAGTAATACTCCATTTTGTATATATGTACCACATTATCTTTGTCCATGCATCTATTGAAGGGTACCTAGGATGGCTCCATAGCTTGGCTATTGTGAACATTATTGTGGTTGCATCACTGCAGTTTGCTGATATAAAATCTTTGGGATATACAGATTTCCAATTTTAAGGTAGAAAGAGACCCATTATCTCAGTGGAAGTTGGCTCTGCTTCCTATCTCAAGGCAGGAACAAACACACAATTCATATCAGAAATGGCTATACAACTCTCATGTCAGCGGGAGCAAGCTGGTGCTCTGATTCTCGCCAATAAAACATATATTGAGGTGTGGAAAATGGGTGGGAGCTTTTCCAGGATAAAAAGATGACTTTCTCTTCCCATCCCCATTTCCTGTCTTGCCTTCATTATGGAAGGAGTTTGGTAGCCCTTTTGCAATCAAGACACCACAGCTATGTGGTGACTCACTAGATTGGTGAGGATGGCCCCAATATTTTTGAACTACTGATCAGCCCAGAAATGTCTATCACCTGAACACTTCAAGAAGAAAACATGAGTATATTTATTGTTTCACAGTAAGACACAGTCTTACAGCCAGGACCATTCCTAAGCTATACATCTTCATAAGTTAGAAATAGAACAATGAATTCCAAACAATATTGTGCCGTTTGCCTGCTTTTCAGTATTTCCTTTCAACTTTGACAATTAGCACTTAAGTTGAATATCATGGTTGGGTCATGCAAAGGAAAAGAAAAACATTCATAACTTTTTAAAAATGCATTCCCACTTATTTGCAAAGGTAAGTGTGGGAATTAGCAAAAGCACGTTGTTCTCTAAAAGAAAGGGATTTTTAGGTTCTCAGGCAGTAGATACATAAAATCCTGCTCTGATGGAACTATGAAATGCAACTCAACCAGTCCCAACATTTTGAACTTGAATTTTAGGAGTCGGCTGGCATCCTTTGTATCTCCAGACAGCATAATGTGCATATAAAATCTAAGGGTTAAAAATAATAAAAATAAGATTTGAAAAAAATCACATTGGGCTTCCCTGTCAGCAGTGGTTCCGTTTTTATGTGTCAAGATTAGTATTTTACACATACCAGCTCATTAAATAAAGTAACCTTGGAACATGATGTCAGGTGGAGATATATATTTTTTTAAGATGTGCTAGAAATTATGCAGCCATAAAAAGAATTTCCACTAATTAATCTTGACACTCATGTTATGCTGACCAGTTTGTCACCAAGTTGGGGGTGGCAGAGCAGAGAACCCCCTCCATGCTGTGTCATGCGTTGCTTTATTACATTTTCCTCTCCAACTCATCTATTTGATGCTCGTATCTATGCAAAAGAAGGTAATGAGGTAGCCAAAGTTTACCAGGGATTGCAAAGGGCTTTTACATGAGAACATTGGTAACTAGGGAGGCCAGCCTGAGGCAGTCTGAAATTGAAATTTGGGGCTAAATTTAACAACTCAACCTGAGCACATGCAGTTTTCAAGTAAGACTTGTCTAGGGTTGAAACTGTGTTCCACATAAGAGAATCTCCAGATATCATAGAAAAGACAAACTGCAGGACTATTGCATGGCAAGTAGGACATTTTTCAGTGAGACAAATAGAAAGGGAATGGTGAAGCACCCATTTTTCAAAGTCTCCCCAGGATGTGCTTTTAAAGCCTTTTGATCTGTAGAATGCGAGTCTCTGTCTTGTAGTCTTAGGGATCAGTAATGATCTTGCACGTAATGATACATGCAAACACACAGACAGCTCTTCTGCAGTAACTCTTCTTGATCCCTCCAGACTCAGTGTCAGCTATGGTCTCGAAAAAGCTCAGGAGCAGAGCAAGATGCTGATTAGAATGGCACCTCTGTTTTTCCTTGATTTCTCTGTAGTTCAGGACCAAGAATATTGAGATCATTTCCCAAAGTCTGACTAAAAATGTGGTGGGGTATCTATTTTCTGGGTGAGAATGTCCAAAAGAGAATTACAAGAAGGAAAAAAAAAAAGAATAGGAAATAAGTCAGAAAATAATGAAAGACATTTTAGAGTATTCAGTGATCACAATCCTGGACATTAGAGACAGTTTAGCATGAAAATATAAAATACAATCCTACCTTTCTCCTTAACTCCATTTACCCTTCCAGTATTGGATGCTGTACATAACTACGTTTCAGAGTAGCTAGAACATCTTGATAAGATCAAGAGAAGGATGTTACATTGATTAAGAGAATCAAGGGGTTGCCATAAGCTAGCCAACTCAAATATTTTGACCTATATAGTATGGAAAGTCATGGTTAAAACATGATTGATTAGAGGCTATACTGGGGGTGGAAGTAATGATCTAGTAATATTTGCAACTTAAAATACTCATATTGGACAAATCAAAGGATTCCTTTGTGCAAACGGAAGAAGGCAGGATTTCAGTGATCTTTTGAATGTCAGGCAGAAGTTGAACTAGACCTCTGGACTAGTGATCCACACCGCAGTGGTTCCGCCTTCCCACTGTGAGCTGTGATAGGAGGTAATGAATGAAAGGGCCTCTAAGGTGTGTTCCAGCTATCTGCTGTTTCCCTGCCATCGGATCATCTGTGAGGGGCCATCAATAAGGGCTCATTCTGTCTATTCATAACACACGGACTGTCAGGTGGTCTACAACCTTCATAAGAAATAGATATCCTATGATTTTCTTGCTTCCAAGAATTTATTCTCTACTCAGTCCAGAGCACTACAAAGAGAAAAAGACCTTTTCCTCTAGCACAACCTAAAAGAATAAAAGTATTCAGGGGGCAGAAAAATGTCTTCTCTATTTTTTTTAAAGTAGCTTTTGACAACATGTTCCTTTTTCCCACTTCTCTGGTAATGCGGCCGGAAGCTAAAGGGCAGGCATGCTGAGCTTTTAAAACCAGCACTGCCCATAATTTGGCCCCAATTTCTACTCCAAACCTAATTTCCCATGACTCAAACCCTAAGTCAAACTATTTTTCTTTCTACAAACTCCTATTTTCATGCTTTCAACCTCTGACAGTGTTACCGTTCTTTTTTTTTTTTTTTTTTTTTTTTTTTTTTTTTAATCAGGGGGAAATTATCTGGGCTCTAATTTCACAGAGGAATAGAACTAGAGGTTCAATCTCAACCTAGTGCTGCCAAACTACCAGACACCATATTCAGGCCCATCTACTTTTCCTGCTCTGGTTTATTACTTAGGGTCCCCTTCTGCCTGTTATGAGGGGTTGTCCTATTGGTTATTTTCTTTCTTTTGTATCTTAACCTTATCTTCTGGATCCCTGCTCTCAGAATTAAACATTCTCACGCATTATAAACGTACACCCTCTCAATCCCTTTCTCCTGCAAGTATGACATTTTTACCCATAGTACCTTTACAAGGATGGACAGATAATAATTACATGATTAGCTATTTAACGTTTTTCTCTCCTCTTAGTGAAGTGCTATGGAGCAAGGACTGATTTTTACTTAACTCTCTACTTCATATGTTGTGCCTAGCATAGTGTCTGACCCACGTAAGGAGGTATTCAATACATTTTTGAAGACCGATTATTAACTGAATGAATGCACGGACAATATTCATTCTTTGGATCTTTGCTCACTTTGTCTCTTCCCTCTAACCAGAATATTCTTCCCTACCTCCCCTTTTTTCTTATTCAAATCCTACCTGTTGATATTCAAATGTAAGGTATTATCCTATCTCTCTTCCCAGACACTGGAAAGATCCTTGATGTCTCTAAGTAAAGAGAGTTGCTCCCTCCTCAGAACTCTCATGATTAGAAAATTTTGGTAACACTTTAGTAATTCATCTGTTCAATTGCACTCCAGTAAAATACAGACAGCTCATTCAGGGAAGGCTCAGGAACAGTGGCTTCATGGTGTCCTTCACAAGATCACCGCTATGTACAGGGAAAGTGCTCGAGAGGTGTTGAGCTAATCGGCTCGTTCATTTATTGATTCATGCAAGAACTGTTTATTGAATACCCACCAAGGTCCAGGCTAGGAGTAAATAGGTATATAAGACATAGTATTGGGTTGGGAAGTAGCTCAGGGGTAGAATGCTTGTCCATCATGCACCAGGCTCTGGGATACATCCCCAGGACCATAAAAACAAATTTACTCACCTTCAAGCAAGTGATAAAGAATGCTTACTGGGAGGTCACGTTAATATGATAAGCATTATGGGAAGGCAAGGACAGAACAAGGAGTGCCTAGGACCATCTTCCAGGTTAAAGAAAAGGCTTCCCAGAAGAAGGGATACTTGACTTCTAAAGAAGAACAGAAATTAACATAGGCAAAGGAAGAAGAGGAAAAGCCCTTGAAAAGTCCCAAAGGTGAGTTCGAGTATGGCAAACTCAAGGAAGAGGAAGAGTCTGCTGTGATGGAGAACAAATGGTCAGGGGGAGGGGATGCTGGAGCTAGATCTCAATTTCCTTCAAAGACAAAGAGGAACTGACGAAGTGAAGAATTATATGAGTTTGTGTTTTAGGAACTTTTTTCTTGCTGGAAAAATGCATATATGAATAAATGGCTACATACGTTATAAACATTGATTTGAAGAGAAACTCATATACCTGAAAGAAAGGACTTCTGTGGAAAAGGAAGTTAAACTGGCTCATCAAGATTTCCCACAGTGGGTATATATTTTTCTGAGATTTACATTCACCCCTGAGATAATGTGTATGGTGCATCTTGTCCTTTGGTCATTTTTTTTTCTTTTCCTGTAAGACTTTAACAGTCTTCTCAGGTTGTTTAGAATTAATGAAGCAAATGTCCTCAATCAAGAAGAGCAATTTAAGAACATGCTGCTAATTTCAATGAGTTCTGTAAATGAACTAATTTAATACCAGTTGACCTTTTTATTTGAGGAGAATGATTTGTGGCTGTATTTTCCTGATTTGTGGCTATAAGCCTTGGCAAACTGAATGGGTACTTTGAGCCCAGGGGTAAACATTATTCATAGTACAAGGATGGAACACTTCCAAGGGGGGCATGGAATATTCACCTAAGAAAGTAAGTGGAGGGCATCATTTTCACGGGAAGATCTTCTGTATGTTTATAACAATTTAAAACTGAAAGTCAGAATAAATGATACCAGGCTTCTTTCATGATAAAGATCAGCAGAAAGATTCTGAAGGGTATTAGGAGATACTACCCATGTCCTAGAGATTTTCCGACCTATTTTTATTTTTAGCCTCTTTAGACCAAGGATGACACCAATTATTTTTTAATTTCTTTGTTAGCATAGAGGAAAATTTCACTTCCTCAATGAAGCTGAATCACACTTAATGATATCTTAATTATCCTGCCCTTTCTCCTGTCTCTTACTACTTTACCTCAGGAAGAGCCAGGATTTCTGTAGCATTTTATCTAAAATCAAATCATCGGTAGAAACGTGTCTTTTATTGATGATTTTCTAGGAAGGGTTTTGCCTTAAACCAGCCAATCTACAGGTGGACCAGCAACGAGAACATTTTACAATGCTACCATACCAATAGCATAATGAAATATTATTTCTGCAACTGAAACAGTTTCCATTTAATGGGAAAGTATTGTTCTAAGTATGGGTTAGTATTGTTGAATCAAGGCTGAATCAGCAGCTTTCAAATAAATGCCTGGTAAACGCAACCTTCTTTGAAAGCAGAGGAGAGGTCGGAACTGAACTGATAAAATCAGGGTAGGGTACAATTTCTTTGAAAGTAGGTTTAAAAAAAAGCACTGGCCATAAAGGAATGACATTAACAATAAGAACTTCTATTCATAAAAAAAGACACTTCGTAAACAGAAAAAATACAAGCCACAGAAAAGAAAAATGTATCATCACACACAAAACTGCCAGATAGTTTGGGGCAAGAATAACAGAATTCCCACAAGTCTATAGAATAGACTTATTCAAGCACATTGTGAAAGAAGGAATTCAATGGTCAATGAATGCTTGAATAGGAGCCCAAATCCCTTAGTAATGAGGACAATTATACACCCAACTGATAGGAAAAATTAATTCAAACAATCCCTTATTGGTTAGCCTAAACTCAGAAAAAACAGGGATGTTCCTATACCACTGGAAGGAGGAAAAATGTTTCAAATCCTGTTGAGGAACAATATGACCTTCACTGGGAAAGCTGAAGACACAAGTACCCTGTGATTCACTATTTTCACTCCAAAGTGAAAAAGCCACGCACATCTGCTTCTTCACATGTGGTCACATTTTTAAAAATCCAAAGCGAGTTTTGTTTTGGATGGGAAGGAGACTTCTCGAGCAACTGTGAGTAACAAGAATTAGGGAGCAAAAACAGGGGAGTTTCTTTTTAGAGAAAGAGACAGAAGAGTTGCTTCTGGAAGAAGAAACTGAAACATGTTGGATTTTGATGTTCTGCAAAGTAATTACCTTTAACTTTTATGCGGTAAAAACTGGAATGAGGAAGCAACTTCTTAAAAATAAGTACTGTGGCCTGATAAACTTATGTTGCCCAAAATGTGAGAAGGAATAGATGGAGCCACCCTCATTCATCTTGGATTATGGGAGGGTGGGGAAGCCAACATTTATTTAGTACTTACTCTTCTATGTATAGAACAAAACCCTTTATGTGTAAAAATCTCACATAATCACCACATTAAATTCTCACCATACCCCAAATATAACATTACCACTAAACTTTAAAGTATTTCAGCTAGTTTACAAAAACTTAGGGAAAATAAATTTGCCCATGATTACAAAATGTGTAGGTGTCGGAGCTGGAATTATAAACCTAGGTCCATAATTCTTATATAAAATAAAATATATAGGTGGACACAATCTCTCTTCCTGTGAGCTATAGGCCAAACTCATAGGTTAGAGAAACTTAACCACAATATTTTAAAACCTAGCTTCCCCCACAGCCCCAGAAAAGAAAATCTATTCTTTATGACTTGCAAAGTAAGAGTCCCTAGGCATTGCCACCCCTGCCCCTCCTCCAAGTTACTATTCTTCCGAACAGGGAAAAAAGAAAATGAAGGAGTAGCTGGCCTGCCTATCTCCCCTTTTGCTCATTCCTGCTTTTTTCCCAGCACTCCCGTGCTTCTTTAAGTGGACTAGAATCATAGGAATTCATCATTGGCAGGCTGAGTGACTTATCTTCAGAAAGTGGTGATATCTACTGAGCTGAGTAAGATCATTCAACACAGAATTAATTTCCTGAGCTGAAGATAGGTGTACATAATCAGGTGTGGCGGTGTATTTCTGTAATCACGGTGGCTCAGGAGGCTGAGGCAGGAGGATCACATGCGCAAAGTCAGCCTCAGCAACATAGGTAGACCCTGAACAACTTAGTGAGCCTCTGTCTCAAAAGAAAATAAATAAAATAAAAGGCTGGGGATAGAGCTAAATGGTTAAACATCCTTGGATTCAATCCCCAGTGCCAATTTTTTTTAAAGATAGGCATATATAAAGATATACATATATACAGTTGCTCCTTGACTTACCCTGAGGTTACTTCCCAATGAAGCCTTCATGAGTTGAGAGTGCTGTCTGTTGAAAATCTATTTTATACCCCTGCGTTCATATCACAGCTCAGCAACTGGGCACACGACAGAGCATTGGTTGCTTTCCCTTGGAGATAGGTTGACTGAACAGGAGTTGTAATATTGGGCAGTGGCAGCAACCACAAGACAGTGTCTTACCACGTTGCTAACCCCAAAAAAGCTCAGAATTCAAAATCCGAAGTAGAGTTTCCACAGAATAAGCATCGATTTTGCACCATTGCCAAGCTGAAGCATTGTAAGCTGGGGATCATCTGTACATAGGTCCCAGATGCACTTGACTTGCTGTGGGGCCTAAGCCTGTATTTGGCTATGGTACTCTGACCTCAGATCGGAACTCTAAGGCCTTGTTAAGAGGAATGAATCCCTTCTCTGTCCATGGTGAAATCTTATACACAACTGTGTCAAATACTCAGAATATATATATGTGTGTGTATAGTGATTTAATGTTAAACACCAAATTTGTTTAACACACCAAATTTACTTATTTTCCCATATTTCCTGATCTGAAAATGGTTCGAAACTCTGTGCTAAGTAGATACAGGAAAGATATGGATGTAGATACAGGAAAGATATGGGCCCTGACCATATTCAAAGCACTTGAATGAGGAGGTATCTGGCATTTGGGGTGTGATGAACACTTAAAATGAGGAATTGTGTAAGTTGAAAGACAACTTTAGTAAAGATGTGGAATTTAGGCATTGAACACAGATCTAATGCCACCAAATTCTGGGTTTTCTTTTGGGCAATTCATCCATTTTTAAAGTAATACACATCACCCAAACTAAAAGTAATAATCAGTGTCAGTGACAGAAAGCTATTAGGGACATCACTTTAACTATTTGATGCAACCTCAGAAAACATCCAGGGGAAATTTAACTCATTCCCTTTGAACCAAAGTTCTGTATCCAATGGGTTTCTTGAGAACAGATTTTACTTCTTTAGTAGTATATCAGAAACTTTAAGAGGAATTCACCTAATCTCTCTTCATGTACTGTGATTTTACATATTCCATGTGGCGCAGCTGTAGAAATGTCTGTTACTCATGCTCACCAACTCCTGACGGTGTATGTCAAGTGCACACACTCTAGAGATAGCAACATCTAATCTGCAAAAGCAAAGGGAGGGCAAAGGAGTACAAGAACAAAAAGTACAATGAGTGTTTTATCCTGAGATCTTCACATAGTTTGCTTGGGGCCAGAGATTGATCTTTATTTGAAAGGTAATTTCACAAAGAAGATGGGAAATGATATATGGATGATCTTATTATTTTACATTTTATCTAGTTTTTTGGTGTCCAAGTGATTCCTATTCCTTCTAATTCTTTTCTCCCCCTTTCACTGACCTTTTCTAGCCATGAACTTAATTTCTTTACATCTCTTTGATCTCCATTAGTCCAGTAAAAAAGATGATGTGCATTTTTCTATTTCCCAAGAAAATTATTATGAATATCAATGTTGTAATCAAATCACGTCTATAAGCTCATGTGCTGAGCTCTTAAAAGAACCTTAGATGCGTAGACTGCTTTCCTGTAGCTTTAAGTGTGGCTAAGAGTCTCACCTAGAAATGCTTACACTACACCTATATGGAGTGTTTTGCAACCTGAATATTTGTTACTTTTTCTTGATGGGAAAAAATTAAGTGAACATTTGGCTGTGGAAGGCCATCTGGTGTTGATGTGGGGTAACTACCAGCTCATGTGGCAGTTCAAGACACTGGCTTCCTGTCACCTGCTGTGTAGAGCAGTTCAGAGCACACACTGGGACACATCCCATAGGCTCGGAGGTTGGCTCCTTACCTCTGAAAACCGGCACAGTAATGGTGTTCTTTTGGATCTGTTTTCATGTGATGGCATCATTTTTATAGGGTTTATATTTCAGAACGTGTCTGAACTACCATGGGGCTACGATTGCAGCTGATCATTTGAGACTTTGTTTTTTTTTTTGTTTTGTTTTTTTGGGACCAAGGGACTGCATCTTTTATTTCTTTTTTTTTTGTGTGTGTGTGGATTTCAGATGTACAGATTTTATTTTTTTTTTTGAACAACCTTACAAGATTTTAACAAAATAATATAAAATGTGTATATATTCTGGATATTGCAATTATCCCCAGGAGTGCCCCCCCCCAATTACCCTCCCTTATCCCTCCCTTCCCCTTCCCATTATAACTCTAAAAAAAGGTATTAGATTGTAAAGCATTACATCTTATCTGGATTTAATTCATGCTACTAGACCAACTTTCTCATTGTCCAGGGTCTAGTCCCCACCTCCACAGATGAGTGGAGACAATCGACCCTTAGATCTCTGGGTTAAACTGATTTTACTCATCATGATCTCTTCTATAGCCATCCATTTACCTTCGAAGGCTGCAATATCATTGTTCTAATTGCTGTGTAATATTCCATGGTATAAATGTACCACAGTTTTTGGATCCATTCTTCTAGTGAGGGACATCGGGGTTGTTTCCATAGCTTAGCAATAGTAAATTGTGCTGCTATGAACATCGATATTGCTGTGTCACTGTAATGTGCTGATTCTAAGTCCCCTGGAAAGATATGAGACTTTGTTTTTACAGTACTGTGTAACAGTTCTGTCTCAGAAGATTGTAGTCAGCTGTTCCATTTTCCTTCTGCATCCTCATGTTCATCTCTTCTCTTAGAGTCCTCTTCATACTACGCAGAAATAAAATGGCCTTTGAGATTAATGGAAATCACCTGCCACCTTCTTGCCCATGGAACTCTGCTGCTTTAAAATTCATGCAGCCATCATCGTGTCTGTTGGAACATAGGCCCCTTCCAACTCTTTGTGGCCTAAAGAGAAGAAAGGACTCTTTGCTTTAAGAAACTGTGTCTGAATATCTTATCTAACAATGGCAACATGCGTTTAAGTACCAAATGCAGCAATTGTAAGAGGTAAATTGCAGGTGAAAATAAAATGATTATTTTACATATTTTAATATGTTCAATTCAGTAGACATAACAGACAAGTCTTCCTTTACCCTTGTTGAAAAGTGTTAAAAACAAAAATTTCAGAAATGATAATTGTGGGAGCGTTTATCATATTTGATTGTTTAAAGTGGGAACAAATGGACTCATTCCGTTTCTCTAGTCTCATCTTATTTGTTTGTTCATAAATTCAAAAGGACTCACTCAGGATAGATTTCTATAAAGAAGTGACTTAGAATTTGAATGGACCTGAAATTAACGTTGTTCTCTTCGGCAATTGCTTTCTCTCTCACCGTATAATGGATGATGTTGTCAATGATGCACTCAGTTTGGGGAAATAACTTTTGTCACCTAACTTGTTCTTTTCAATGCTTTACGTTCAGACTCATGAATACTGAGAGGATAATGGAGATGCCTAGGGAGAAGAGAGCGGATGTGTTGTTCCTTGTCCTCCCGCTGAGAGTTTTGGAAGCTCTGGGTGGATCAATTTCCTGTGGCTAATTTCAGATGTAGGACAGACAAAATCGGTGGGGACAGAGGGTCTGACATTTCCTTTTTTCGGGTGATCACATTAGACCTCTTCATGTTCCAGATTTACCTATGAAGGAGGAGACAAAATGGGAAATGAGCAAATGATAAAGTATTTTTAAAAAAACTGTGGCTACTCTAATGGCTTGTGCTGCTGGAAGTGAAGCGTTTTACTACAAAAATGGATGGGATGCTTTCTGGTTTGCTGGAATGTCAGGAAGTGTAATTCATTAGTGGTTTGAAAAGTGCTTTGAGCTAATGGAATAAAAGGCACTGGAGAAATTTGAACTAATATTATTAAAAATGAAAAATTGCGACAGAGAAACTTATTTCCCCTAGAACACAGACATCAATTTTGAGTCTAATAGAGCCTCAACAACCAGCTTGAGAAGGGAAAATGCCAGTCACTCATCTAGACGTGTCATCTACATGGTTGCAAATGACCAACATGATGGATTTTGTTTTCCCAATGAATTGTATAAATCCCAGTTCTTCGCTGAGAGCCTCCAGCCTTGTTCACACTGAGGTTCAACAGGTTTAAAATCTATATTGCACGGTGTGAATTCCTCAACTACATCACTGTGCTTTGTCCTAGCTCTGGACCTGTTAGGATGACCTGGCTCTTCGAACCCTTCCTCACACACCCTTGAAGATCCTATTTCAACTTAATGCATTTCTTCCTCTTCAGAGGTTGTTGTATGCATTATAGGGCCAGAGTAATTAAGATGGGACGTTCTGAAGGAAAGGAACTGGGGAACAAGCATCTGTACTGGTTCTGAGAGTATGCAGTAGAAGATTGCTTTGTTCACGTTTAGTTTTCCCACAATCATGTTGGGCTGGAAATTAATGAACACAATTAGGGTTTTTTGATATGGTAAACCTTTGAAACTATTCATTATTCTGTTAACAGAACCTTGCTAATTTGCTTCTAAATTAATGTTCTCCTGTTGTGATGTAGGTTATATTTTATAATGCAACTCAGTGGGCTTTCTCTCTCTCTTTTTCCCTCCTTTATTCATTGATTTCAGTTTCTTTGTTCATTGTGTCATTTGGGTGTGTAATAAACTAGAATAACTCTCAATAATGCTTTCAAGAAGAATTTAATGATAGTGGTTTATCATTGCATCTTTAACGTATCATCCAAGTGCAAATAAATATATGTATATATACATATATTTTAAATGCACCTGCTAAGGTCTTTTTTTTTTAAACGAGTAAAGAAGGTCCCAAGTTCTTATTTTCTTTGAAAATTACACTTCATGTCCTCTGTCAAAGCTCTTAATACAACTCTTACATCACATTACAAAGTAATGACAATATATAATTGCCAAAGGCAACCACGGAAAGTGAACATTAGAGAGTCCAGACATACATTACATTGATGCTTCTGGCCTAATTACCAAACAGCTCTACATGGGGAATGGGAGGGAGCAAAGGTTAAGTGTTTGCTTTTTAATAAATTTGAAACCTAGATGAGCTACTCTGAGCCTTAATGCATAAGCAGAATTGGTCCATGCTATAATTCACAAATACACATGTTAACAATATTTCATTATTTTACTACTATTTGTCAACCGAGGGTGAAGAATCACTTTCTCGTGAATAGAACTAAAAATCAGAGTGGCAGTAAGGTCAGGAAATGGCAACCTTTCAGTGGGAGTTGGAGAGGGTGCTTTTGAGTTGGTCCTTCAGAAAGATATTTCTCATAATGACTCACATCTCACTCTTAAACTTTTTTGTTTTATCATTTGCTCAATGATTATTTTCTTTCCTTATTTATATTTTGTGTTTGAATTCTTTCTTCCTTCCGTCCCTACTTTCCTCCCTTTTATCTGTTTCTTTTTAGGGGAGGGATGGGGAAAAATAAACACCAATGAAATTACCTGACACATAAGAATCCATATAAATTCAGGAGCTGCAGACTGCCAAGTCTGAAACTTGCAAAGCCTTTGTTTCCCTCTGCATGCTTTTCAAACAGCTAGATTCTGTGTGTGTCCATCCATTTTAGATGGCTTCAATGTCTCGGGATCTCCTACAGCTAATCAAATTGGAGTTCAGTCTAACAGCAAAATAAGTCCACAGAGAATTCAGTTTAATACTCTGTAATAGGTAACTGAGCTTTTGTTAGTGCACATTTTATAAATGTGACTCCTAGTAAGGACCTGGAAAATTAGGTTTACAAGCATCTTAGAACATGTCCTTATGGCCTTTTGCATTCTTTCTTTTATGCAGTGATCTCCAAAGAGACCATACGAATATTGGAAATACCAAGTGAAGTGTTGGAGAAGTCAGAGAGGGAAAGAGACTTTGAAGCCTGTTGTTTTGAAACTGTTGTTTCAAGAGGCTGATGGTGAGATTAAATTGAATTGATTTATACAAAAATTGGATACAGAGTGCCAAGTAAAATGTCAAATGCAAGGAAAGAACTATGAAATCTGTAAGCACAATAATCATACAAAGGAATAATAATGGTTTTCACAGCAAGGGGCTAAGTGTGTCTAAGTTCAGCTTATTTACCTCTGGCAGAACGGAAATTAAGGGCCAGTGCAGGAAGTGTGTCACCCCACGCTGTATTTGATAGCCTGATAAACCTGGTACTACTACAACTTTGCTGAGCAAAGAAGCCAACAGGCTGTTCAGAAATAATTACAATGACAGCTTGCATGCATTTGGAATTTTACACTTTCCAGAGCACCTTCACTTTCACGTTTTTAATTAATGTTCCCCATTACTTTAAAATGTGAGTAATATAGGTCTTCCATTTCAACAGATGAAAATATTAACAAAGAAAAAAGTCACAAGCGTAAGGGCAATTTTTTTTCTATTTTTCTAATACAACCACATAACTGAGTTCCTCAGCCTGTGTTCACTTACTCTTGAGGAATCTGATCTTTCAACTTCAGGCAGTGGGGACCACTGATAATTTCTGAATTGAGAAATATTAGTATCAGAATTACATTGAGGCTTGGGGGAAAATATTCAGAAGGGTTTAGAGGAAGTCATCATGGGAGAAACAGGACACTCAGCACCAGCAAGGAATTGGTTAAAAAAAAAAAAACAACGAAAAAAGTAGCATTCTTTTGAAAAGACTCTCAGTGGGAACCTAAATTGTACTGGAGACTGATTGGCACAAAGAGGGAATCAACACTGGAAAATGTAGGTAGAGCTCAAGTTAGGTCAACAGAAATACCATTGGTTTTGGAGGTATACACATTTTCAAACTCATCTTCCACAGGTTTGGAAGTTAACTCATTAGTCATTGTCTTGATGCAATTTGAACTCAAATCTTCCAGAAACAAATCATCTTGGGGATTGAATCCATATTCTATTTCTAGTTTCACTTATTTGAAAGTTGTGCTCACTTCAATAGAGTCTATTTGTTGGAAATTTTGAACTATTTGTACAAAATAATTATTCCTTCAGCACATTAATAATAAAGGCAGACAAAGCATTGTCCTCCAAATCTCAAGGAAATTAATTGTTTTTATGTATTCGGAAACCACTTGAACAACAGTCACTAGAATACCATTAAGAGTAAAAATAGAATGTTTTCATTAATTTTACAAATAGAGTGTTTCACAGCCTTCTGTTGGAAATAGTTTAATTATATAGCACATTATATATGTGCTTAAAATGATATTGGATTTTCTATATCTTGGAGATTTCACTTCTGCCTAATTATTCTAAATTAATGTGGTCTTACAGACACTGCTAATCTATATATCAAATCCATATATACTTCTATGCGTCCTAACATTCCACTCATTCAAGGAGTCATGCAGTTAAACATAGTTAGATAAGTTTGAACAAGTTTGAACAAGTTTAGACGAGTTCTAGAACACTGTAAAGTGATTCCAAATTATATAGACATGTTTTGTAATAAGGGAAAGAAAGTAAATCACCCGGTTGACCTATAAGGTTGTTTAATTCTTTTCACTATATCTAACTCTGCTCCCCAAATAAAACGTAGCTCCCTTTCAACACTAAGGCTTGTTGATTTGATCCACAGTGGTGGTGCTTGGCTGTGGGGGTGAGAGCTGCTCCACAGCAACAAATCACACTGGGACAAATCACACTGGAAGTTCACAGGATGCATGAATAGCTTCTTCCTGCATTCCTATTTGCATGCTTATGAAATAAGATTAAAATGAACATCAAAAGCCTCCAGGCTGAGGCTGCATGAAATAAGAAACCTTTTTTTTTTGGCCAGCGCTGCCAGAGTACATGGCTAACTCTATACACATGTCATAGAAAGGAGTTTGAAAGGCAGCTTGCTCTCCCAGGAATACCCAAGGTGCTGGCCCCAATTTACTATGACCATCGTATGCACATTGCAATCTGCAATCTGCAATCACCGTTACAGTTGATAAGAAGAACGCAATGCGATCTCTTTCTGCTATATTAGATGGATTGGAAGAGAGGCAGCATGTTCTATATTTAAAAAGCCCAATAATGTTGACCTGGTTGTTCATGTGTATAATGGTCTTTTTGACTGTTATTTTTACTCTATTGAAATACCCAAACATATGCTTGGTAAGGCACTGGAGTCTTTTCTTACAGATTTATTTCAAATTTATTTTTGTCCAAATCTTTTGGTCTGGTCCTGAGAACACGTTGCATATATGATCGGGTGGATGTTCACATTCTCTGTTGTTCTGTGGAGACTTTAAAGTGGGATTATCTATTCCTCTGGCTTAACTTTTTTTTGCCTTATTTTAATTATAAGCAGGAATTTTTATGAAATCATGTCATGTTGTCAGAAATGGCCATGTTGAACTTTGTCTTGTCAAAATAATTTTATCGTTCATAAGTATTTCAGTGAAAACCAAAGACTGCTTATAAATGATGGATTCTGTGGGGTTCATTGACCTTTCCTGTGGATGGTTTTATTAAAATTAGAGTATCCTATCCTAAACCTGAGCATTAATTGTTAATAATGGTCTGATTGAAACAGGTTTCTCTAAAACATGAGAGATTAAATTGATGGTTATAATGATACACTGAAATTAAGTAGAGTCATTGCAGTTCAAATAAGCTAATCTCAAGTTTAGCACTATATTAAACTATATTTTGGTTTCTAAATTATATCAGGCAAGCTTCATACCTGAAAGTATTATAAATTACATGGATTGACCCAGAAGCAACAAGCAAAGAATACTTTGAGAAGCTAGAAATTACGTGGGTTGGTCATTAATGCCAGCTGTTAATAAAACATTTCTTTTCATAAATATGCCATTGTTATTTTAGATGCAAATATAAATACAATTACCACTTAAGTAATCAATCACTATGTTGTCTAAAAGTTGAAATTTTTTATAACTTATCCATTCGTAGACATGGGACTAAATTTGAGTTTAAGAAGTCACCGGTGGGGCTGCAGCGGTGGCTTGGCGTTTACAGCGCTTGTCTGGCATGCTCAAGTACATGGGTTCAAACCCTAGCACCACATACACAACTAAGTGTCAGAGCAATGAAAGCCATGTGAAAAACTCAAAAATTGATTCTGTCTCTCTCTCACTGTCCTTCTCTTTGAAAAAAAATAAAAGGAAGTCAGTTTCCTTGCTTTGCCTTAGTTAAAAAAAAGTAGATAAAAAAATACTCTTTTTATACTTTCAAAATTCTTGACAAGGGCACATGATTTTTATGAACAAGTTAAAAATAAAATAAAGCAACAAAGAAAAAAACACTAGAAAATTTTCTGTATTTAATTTTTATGGTTTGTTCAAGGTAGCAAGTACAGACATACCTCGTTGTATTGCCTGTTGTTTTACTGAATTTTGCAGACATCACTTTATTTACAAATTGAAGGTTTGTGGCCACCTTCATCAAACACATATATCAATACCATTTTTCCAAGAGCTCAGATGATTGTTAGCATTTTTTAGCAATAAGTTATTTTTTAAATTAAGGTCTGTACATGTTTTGGCGATCATTCTTTTGCACACTTAATCAAATACTGTATAGTATGAACATAACCTTTATATGCACTGGGAAACCAAAATAATCATGTGGCTCTTCACTGCAGGATTAACTTTATTGCAGTGATCTAGATCGGAACCAGAAATATCTGAGACATGCCTGCCTGAATTTGTAGAATGCTGCTGTGTCCTGGTCACTTAGAGAGGTATAGAATAACAAGACAAAGGTTCAGTTCTGCAGCAACTTAAGGGATAGTTAAGAAAGCAAATCTCCATTATCTCACAGCACTAAGAAGAGTGAAGTTCTGAATAAGTGGTAGAGATGATATTGTCACGGGAAGTCTGAAGATGACGGAGCTCAGGTGTGGCTATTAGGAGAGCCTTCATTGGAGGTAGTAGGTCTGAGCTGGTTTTGAAGTGTTCAGTTCTGCTGTGCACCCCTCCACCCCGCAGAGGCTTCCCCAGGTTAATGTGGCAATCCACAGGGTGTGTGCACAACACATAGCGGAGCCCTCAAACCTTCCCTGCAAACCATAAGGGCTTAAGAAATTAACTGCCTTTAGAGCAGGTGCTTCCAGTGTCCCCACTCATCCTCTTCTACTGTTTTCCATTCAAACTGGCTGACTTTCCATTTCATTGCATGAGAATATCCTCTGGTCAACGAACTCTGCTCTACCCAAAATGGTATAAGCAAGAAATACAGGTGAGTTGACACCCTAGTGGAACCAGTCTTCAACAAATAATGGAGGGCGATGGATAAACACTGATTCCCCTTGCTCTCACACGAAGTATCTCTGGGGTATAATCTATGCTGGCTCTGGAATTCCCCAGTGCTATTGAGGGCTGATTCACCACAGTGGTAACAGACTCTACAGCACATTAGATTTCTTCCTCATCTATCTATTCCCTGTACTTCTGTGATTTTTCCTTAAGAGGTTATGAATAACTTCACAAACATCTTGTACCTAAATCTCTGACTAAGGGTCAGCATGGGAGATGCAAAATGAATAGAAATCTCACCAACTTCCTACTATCTATTATTTTTCCATCTAAAGCTTATTGTAAAAAAATGCTAAAGATTTGCCAGATGTGGTGGCACATTTCTATAACCCCAACAACTCAAGAAGCTGACATAGGAGGATTGCAAGTTTAAAGCCAGCCTTGGTTAATAAAGGAAGTGTGATCTTGTCTCAATATCTAAAACAGAGGGCTGGGGATGAAACTCTGATGGAGTACCCTTGGTTTCGGACCCAAAAGAATATAATTAAGGTTTTAAAAAAATGTTGTGCAAAATAATTCAGCATCATCCCTGTCTGCTGAAGGTATGTGAGAAGTCATCGGAACCAATCACCTTCTAGCGGTCTGTTCTCTGCCTACGTGCCCCTGGTCCACCCTGGAGGCAGTTGCATGCTGGGATGGTTTCCTTGTGGCTCTCTGCCTGATGGTGTACTCTGACTGAAAGCAGGCTTGGTCCTCCTGGGGCAGGCCAAAGTGTCCCACGAGCAAGCAATGAGGGACAAGTGCTGATCAACAAATACCACGGTGGACAACTCTGAGAAATGATTGTCTCTGGCAGGATTTAGCTCCTGTATCTTTTTGTTTTTTTTTTTCCCCCCACAAGAGTTAAGCCATCGATCCACACCCTTTCTTTTTCCTTTTTACATCATTCATCACTCTTCAATGTGCTTCTAAAAGTTGCTGCCCTACAAGCTCTTAAATAGGAATAACCAAGATGTACAAACTCTCAACTACTTGGATGATTTCAAAGAAAAAAATGTATGGATATAGATATATAGCATAATATATTTTATATTTATATACATGCAAATATAAAATATATCAGTTTATCACAAGATTTTCTAAGTTGTCATCTCTGAAACTAGAAGCATGATGAACCATATTTCACATTTATATTTTTCAATTGTGTGTGTGTGCTTCTCTGGAAAGGTCTACAGTTTTGATTCTCAAAAAAAATCCATGAACCCAAAATTTGATAATGCTTTTTAGAGATGAAAGTATGTTTCCTTGCTATTCTTTGTTGTCTATTTCTCTTCACATTAGGGACTTATTGTTATTGATCTTTAGTATGCATTGCAAAACATTGTGAGTATTCTTTTTAATGCAAAGAATGGCCAGATTTGATAACATAACACAGACCTGTTTGTGACCCTTGACTTGTTGAAAATTTAAGTAGCATTAAATGTCTTTACAAAACTTACAATAAACATATCAACTTGTATGCTATCTCTGAAGACAGAAAATAAATAAATGCTAAAAAAACCCCAAAAAGTTGTTGCCCTAAAACTACTCATGCTCAAACTCTTGATTAGGGTGTTCTCTGGAGGAACTTGAGCTTTGTTAGAGGGTAAAGAGTGTGGCACATACATGCTTTAGTCACTTCAGTATTTTTCAAAATACTTGAATTAAACACTTTTAAATAACTCATCATGTAAATGAACCGTGATTTATTTAACCAAATGCCTGATGTTGGGCATTCGGTTTGAATCATCTAGCAAGGGAATAGTGGAAACTCAAAGGAGATTTTGCTTCTCAGCGAAGTTCCTAACTAGACCTGAACTGATGCTGTTCTTGGGCTGCATTTATAACTGGGGCTGCATTTATAACTGTGGAAGTCCACCCTCCTCTGCCTGTATTTATGAATACCAGATGGGCTTTTTTGAATGATAGCACAGTAAAATAATAGCAACCCATTAAGGTCATTAAGGGAAGACTGTGAGGAATTTATGATTGGTGGCTGCTATTTACGCAACCAACAAGGATCCATAAACTACAAGATCATCTGACAGTGATTTGATTTCTGATCTTAGTGAACGTGTAGGAACCTCGACATCTGTAGACATGCAGTGTTTTCCAAGCTCTTTTCCAAGGCTGTCCATTTCTGTCCCATCGATTATCATTTCCACTGCATTATTCAGGGATAAAATTAATTGCTAACTGCAAGGTTTCCTGAGTGCAGTCAGTTAATGCATAAACCTGTTTACTACACACCAGATGGCTCTGCTGTTACTTACAAAGGGACGGATATCGACAAATCAGCATCTTCTGTGCACAAACGAGCCAGAGAACAATTCTATGCAATGGACCTCCAAAGCAAGGGGATTTAGAGAAAAGAAAAATCTTCCCATGTAGTTGCAGATTATTTCTTTGAAAAACAATTAGGCCTGCAAATGCCTTATTCTTCAGCCTGGAAGCTTTGCCTGGCAAGATAGATAATTTTGATATTTTTATCAGGGGTCCCAGTCTGTGTTACTGAAAAGAGTTGAGGGAAGGGACCAGGAAATTTGCAAAACAGAAAGGAGCCAGGGTAGGAGCAAATGAACCTCTGGGAATATTTCTATCCCTGTGCCTAGCCATTTTTGGTTTAGAGCCCTCAGAGGTGCACACTCTTCCTATTCCTCCTCCTCGGGAATCATTGTCTTCTAAAGGTGCTTTCCTGTGTTTGAGCAGGGATGCCAACACATTCAATGGTCGTGTTGGCAGGGGGGCGTTCATCTGGCAGTGCTGTCAGAGCGACAAATACATCCAGACTTCTGCCAGTTGTGCTCCCAGGGGCTGTCCCCTGAACAGTGTGCTTCTGCTGTTCAGGGTGGATGTACACTGAAGGATCATTTTGAGAAGCCAGGTACTGATTTTTCATCTTTCAGGAAAGAAGATAGAATGAAGTTATTCTTCCACCAATGGCTGGATATAAGACTGCCTGTGAATTAGTCCTGAGCCCTATTAAAATCAGCAAATACCATCTTGAGAATGTAAGGCTCCTCGTTTGTGTTAAAGCCCTTGAATCTCAAGCATAATATGCTAGTATGTAAGCATGTTGCCTGGGAGGGAGAACACATTAAACTCTTATAAACCATTAACACATGCATGCAAATTAGATTATTACAATCACTTTAGCATTGTAGCAAGATGTTATGGGAATAGAGAAGAAGGGAAGCAGAATGCATCAGGAGTTACAATAGGCTCTGTGGAGTGGTGGGCAGGAGGAGGACACTGCTCCCCTGGGGAAGGAGACACTAATCTGGTTATGGATGTGGCAGGAAGGGGGAGTTCTTGCGGGGGCACTTTCCTTCCTTCATAGTACTGTCTTTACAAGAACTGGTGTTTGTTCTGGTTGGGTTTTTTTTTTTCTTTTGTGTATCACCTACAGGATTCTGAATTATAGATGTGTCCAAGAATATTGATCAATGATGAAGAACCAGGGATGAAATGTTACAGGGTCTCTGAAGAGACTGAGAGAGCCATCTCTTGATCAGTTAGGAAACAGAATGACCATTAACATTCCCACTTTGGAATTACCATTGAGACAAACATAGCATTTAGTTAAAATCTAGGATATACTTCTGCATTTATAATTTGAATAGTAATTTTCATTCAAGAACCAAAAGAAAGATCATCGTATTTCAACCACTAATTGAAGAAATGCTAACAGGTATAACTTTTAACACCCTAAAGTTCCAAGCGGTTCTGCTGAACTGGGTGCTTGAAATCCATCCACATTCAAAGGACTGATTGCATAGCATTCGTTTCAGCAATACAAGCCCAACAGTTTAAGAAGGTTGAGTTAATGTTGCCCAAAGCTTGTCGGTTATGACATGTGAAAAGCTGGTAGAATTCTATTCTCTTCTTCCTATTCTCTCTCCCCACCTCCCTTCCTATTTTTCTTCATTACCTCCAGTGGCAAGTTGTAGCTTTTCAGGATGCACCCAGCTTTTCTTTCAGGTCAATGATTTTATGCCTATTCCTTATACATGTGATTTCTTTTTGAAAAGAAATGAAAGAATATCTGTTTGATGATTAGATGCGGCTCCTTAGAACTGACTACGCTTTGGCTTTCATAAATGTAGACATTATTCCTAACTTAAAATATGTTGGATGCTATCTTTAAATATTTTAATTTAGGAAAACAAAGGGATGAGGAAAAAAAAATCTTCTGGAACCATAGATCTGACTTGGGTGGTGGTGGAAGTTAACCTTGACTCTTAGGGCGTAAGGCAATGTTTTGAAGTCTGACAAAGAGAGTTGAACGAAATAAGCCATGTTAATTGCTCTGTGACTTTTATTGCTTTTTGGGATCCATGGAAATTACCCAGTTCTGTCTGTTGTGGATAATGGTCACAGGCCCTGCTGGCCCAAACTGGAGATGGTGACCCCTGGCCCCCTTTCTACACCATGCTATTATATGATAGAAGCTGATATTTCAGAAATGGAGGTTTTATCAATCACTTCCCGAAAGAAGTGCCAGAGAATTTCGAGTTTCATACGAATCACTAAGTGCAAGACAAAATATAGTGGACTATGGAAATAATTTAAAAACACCCTATTGGTAGATTGATGATACAATTTCATTTTTAGATTCAGGGAATATTGATGTTTCAGAATCTGGACAGAGAAAATTTTAATACATCTAAGTATTATATTTCTTCCAACTAAATAAATGTCAAAGTTGTGCATGTTGGTAATGTTGAGGGTCATTACCTCTGAAAATTACATCATGTCCTCATGATTGTTTACCTTGATCACACACATACTGAGTCTGACCTTGAGACTCAATAGTGAAAAACATTTCAGCCCATAATTGGTCAAAAATCTATGTAATGAATATGTTTATGAAGAGTTCAATCTTTGTATTAAAAGGTCTTAAAATTACCTGCAGTTTTGATAGTATGATATCCAAAGCATATATATTTTGATTTCTATACCAATGGTGAATAAAATGAAAGACATGGTTTCTCAAGATTTCTAGTATTCTATTCAGCATTTTTCTAGAAAGAAGAAACTTGGGCTTAGTGACACCAAGAGGCTTGAACCAGGTGATGGATGGGCAATAAGATGAGGTCACATCTTTACCAAGCGTAGTTCTTTGTTTTGAGAAGTTTAGAGAGGCAAAAAAAGGGAAAGGGATTTTTTCTTAAGGACTCTATGGTTCAAAGCAATTCTGTCAGTAGGTGGAGCTAACTCTTATGCCATTGCTAGTTTTCTTGAGGTCTGTGATTTTGCTACAGTGTTGAATACTCAAAACCTTAAATATACTTAAGAATTTAAGTTGAGAGAGGAGAAAAAAAGAATATGTAATAGGTGATTCATCTATAATAGTTAATACATGATTGACATGCATTAATTATTATGCATGCTTAATTAGGTATTAATATAGTGACTGGTCCTTTAAAAATAACAAATGAATTCTCATAGCAATACCTTAAAAGTGGTATTGTCATTCATTTCTGGCAAATAAAGAGAAACCCAGGTTAGAAAGGCCCAGGAAGCTTCAAGGAGGCAGAGCTGAGATTTAAAACCAAAGTCTTTCCATTACAGTGTGGTGAGTGAGCACTTGGTCACCCAGCACATCTGAGGCTGGACCAGTCTCAATGTTTTCATTGATACTATGATTGTGTGGAGTGAAAAATGAGGATCTGTTCTTTGGTAATATGAGGAGTAGGAAAATAGGTGTAGAAATATTCTTTGGAAACCTATGAAGCTACTAGAATTATAGTACATCAGCATAAAATTCTCCAAGAAAAGACACAGATGGGCCGAGAAGGGTAGGCCCATCTTCTAGGGCAACAGATTGCTCTTGGGTTGGTTGTGGTTGCAGGGCAGGACCTTCCCATATGGCTCTACTCTTATTGTTCTAGTTCTGTAAGCCTTTGGGACCAGAAAGAAATTAAAAGCATTTCTGGTATACATGAAATCTGTTTAGAAGAAAGCAAATAGAGTTGAGAGAATAGTTCTGTTAGAGATGTTAGATCAGAAGATCTAAGTAGGGGAGTGGAATTAGAAGTATTTCAAATACAAACTAACTTCATATTTGACCTTATTGATATAGGTTGAAATAGGCTACCAGATTATATTAGAGAAGAAAATAAATATATTTGAGTGTTACGGCCTTTTCCAACTGATTTAGTATATAGAATGAACATATATTTCCAGACCTTGGATCTGGTAGAAATAAAGAAATGCCATCTTATCATTATGTTATTGTGTGTGTGTGTTTGTGCGTTTCCTGGGGACAGAATCCAGGGCCTTATCCCTGTGAGCTATACACACCCTCAGCCCATTATATTAAAATTCTTTGAGCATGAGAAATTATTATCAAAATCTAGAGCCAAGAGATCAATGCTTTCTTGGGTGAACTGCAAAAACCAGGTGAAAAACCCAAACATTAGTGATGAGACAGGATCATTCTCTCTAGCTTTAGAAAAATAAGGAGAAAGGGGGAGGGAAAGAGATAGTGCTATTATCATGTTACAGAGTGGTCTGACATGGAGAACACAGTCCTGCAACAGACACATTAAGTGCCAGGATCAGAGGCAAGATTCGTGTATTCTACAAAATGGCTTAGTTCAGCGAGTGAGTGAATCTGCACACTCCCTTAAGACACAGAGCAGTCGGCAGATGAAGCAAGCTCTCTGTTGCTGTTTTTGCCTGTAGTGCTTCTGATAATCTTGTCAACAATGTGAGTATAACAAATTCCATCTGCTTATGTCTGCTGTTTTCTAAAGGTGAGAGTAGATACTCAACTTGAGGTCCATCTTTTCTTCCTTGCTCAGCCTGCAAAACTTTTCTGTGTGGTTCTCTGATGAAGGCATTTAAAGAAGGTCATGGGCGCTGAACAATGTGCCTGGCAAAGAAACTGGATGTCTTAAAAGAGAGCAATGGTGAAGGGCAAATGAGCAGAGAAAATAAGAATTTAGATTTTTCCAGATGTCTAAAGTGATTTCTTTTGGAGTTTCTGCCTTTGGTCACTTTTTCCTTTATTTATTTATTTATTTATTTATTTATTTTTGTTTTCCACCTTTTCTTTTAAAGGTGTGCATGATTATGTGTT
This sequence comes from Aplodontia rufa, assembly GCA_004027875.1. NCBI lineage: Eukaryota > Metazoa > Chordata > Mammalia > Rodentia > Aplodontiidae > Aplodontia > Aplodontia rufa. The sequence goes on along the minus strand of PVKS010021412.1, from coordinate 8,919 downwards.
TTATTTTACATTGTTTGTTTGATGCTGGGGATTGAGGAGTGTGTTTTAATTGACTGTTACATTAATGAATTAACTCCTACTTTATCCCCTGCCACTGTGCTCTCTGATCAGTTTTAAATGGCATACCAGTGCTCTCAGAAATCACAGCTAGCCGTTAACCCCCACTTTTCAACAAACATTGAGGAAAACTGGGTGAGGAAGAAAACAGGATGCAGGGACATTTTAATCTGTTAGCAGAAAGTTTTTGAAGGAGGTTAAAAGGCACAGGCATAGTAAAGACAGGAATCCGTATTTCCAACAGGAGTTGTATCCAAAAAGAAGGCGGTGTGAATTCAGAAGAGCAAATTCACCTATCAACCAAACAGATATTTACTGGCCATCTCCAGAAATTACAATGTTAGCTATTCCAGTTGGGTGAAGTGGTGCCTTCCATTCTGCTGGACCACAGCATTTTGGAAAAGAAAGAAATTAGAGGAAACCTGTATGAAGGATCAAAATAGTTTTGACCATTCCTGGACACCAGAGGGACAATAGTACTAGCAGGTTCAGTTGTTTGGAGGGCTGCACACTTCGGGGAAAGGAACATTGTCTTCCCCAGGTGGAAAGCAAGCTAACCAAAAGCTGCAGGAAGCATTTTACATCCAACTCATAAGGGGGGAGTTTTCCAGGAATGATCATCCCTAAAGACCTCACATCTAAATTCCACAGTCTGGTCATTACATGAAATTTGGAGGCACTACATTCAAACCAGAACACTCCAATTTCTTAGAGAAGCCCAAGGTTCAATGTGGTAACCTGGTCATCTCCAATTTTGTTATTTGGAAGAATGTCTCTCATCATCCTCTTTCATAAGGGGTACCTGTAAGAATAAGGTAAGGCCCAAAAGCAGCTAAGCAAAGCTTTCATTGGATCGAGAGCTCTCTGGGCAAATTCACCGGGCCGGCAGAGTGAGGGCTGGTAGGGGAAGTGGGACCCCCCTCATGGCCGTGACTTTATCTGGGGTGGACAGAGGAGGTCCTTCAGAGATTGGCTGGGAACCCCCATCAATCATCAGGCTATTATCAGACGCCACTGGGACTTGCTTGCCAGACAGCATCTGATTAGTTGTTCCTTTCCAAGGCTTGTGGGCTGCCTGATGTCTCACCCAGCGGCCTGGAATCAATCTAACAGTACCCAAGGGGCTTTTCTATTAGGGTTCGTTCTCCTTTAACAGACCTTTTATTGCTGGAAGATTGTGGAAACCCAGGGGTTGCTGGAAAGGAAGTAAAAGTTACAAACCTTAAAGTGTGGTTTTGGCTGAACCAGGGATTAGCAGAAGAACCAGAAACGATATCAGGTAACCTTCAGTAGGATTCAGAGTTAAGACCCACTCTTCTGAACGCATACTTCGGTTCATCTAGGCAGATTCTCTCACACATACCCATAAATAAAAAATAAAGGGAAAAAAAGATTCTTAATGAACAATGACGGTTGTCTTTACTGAGGTCAAAATAGTCGAAAGAGTGGATGATCACTGTCTCTACCCAACTGTGTATCTGTTTCTTCTCGAGCTATGCATTGAGAGCAAGCGTAAGGGCTGGTGGTTGTTGACCCCTTCCCTCTCTTTGTGTTGCATTCCCAGCTGCCAGTTGTAGTGGCCCAAGACTGAAGCTGGTTGAAATCTCAGCTTTCCTTCTCGCTAGTATGAAGTAGGGTAGGATGGGGAGTATTGTCAGTTGTCATTCTGTCTGCACAGACCATAGCTGTGCACTCCCAGGGTGGAGCTGCTGGAGAGTTTATATGAGTGGCGTTCTGGCAGTTGCAACTTAGTTCTGATCAGGACTTTGTTGGATGGTATCTGCTCTGGAGAGCTTAGATCAACACACCCCTTGCATGTGGCAGCTGTGATCTTCTCAGGGGATCTGGATCTCAGAAGCCTCCCAAGAATGCTACTCTTGGGACAGGGGAGTCAATCCTCCATACTCGAAGTGCTCCCCAGTTACACAGGCTTCCTTCCTGTGTGTATTCATTCATGTTTACCTATTAAGATCCCAGATCTGCTCCAGCTGCTCACTTGAGCTGCTAGTCTCAAAGGAGAAGCAAACTGAGCTCCCATCCACTTTTCTGACTTGAATCCCCCTGGGAGTGCTGGAGTGGTGGCTCAGAGGGTAAGGCGCTTGCCCAGCATGCGCAAGTACACGGGTTCAAACCTCAGCACCCATGTACACAACTGAGTGTCAGAGCAATGAAAGCCATGTGTAAAACTCAATAAAATTGATTGTCTATCACTGTCTAAAAAAAAAAAAATTCCCCTGGGTACAACCTTCTCTGTGCCCGTTTGTCTCCCATTCTGCTAGGTACACCCTAGCACATAACAGGTGCTTATGGGGATGGTAGGGCTGGATTTGCTGTGATCTCCTGACTCTTGGCAGCAGCTGCACCATGGCCACTTCAAGATGCCTTTGTCAAAGCTCTCCATGGCCAGCTGTGAAACAGGGAGCACTTTTCAAGCACCCGTCCACAGTGCAGCCTCTGAATCAGCCAAGTTCAGGCTCCTTTCTGGTCTCAGATTTTTCCATACCAAATCTGTTTCTGTGCTCTCCCTTTCTCTGTGGTGAACCAACAGCACTACCACAACTGACTTAGTTCCCCTGTACTCTTTTTTAATGTACCCAAATTTCTGAATTTCTGAGACACTGTCCAATATTGAATTTTAGTGAAATTCCTCTTTCATCCACCTGAGGATCAGCAATTCTTGCTGCTTGAATCCAGTAATGGAGCAATTAAGAATGTAGCCTTCTCTACTCTGCCACTGCCATCTTGAATCTTCCCTAACTCAAGTTTTAGTTTTAGTTATTTTTTAAGAGAGAGCAAAAGAGAATCAATTTTATTTAGTTTTCCATTTGACTTTCATTGCTCCAACATTCCATTATGTATGTGGTGCTAGGGTACGAATTCAAGTTTCAAAGTGGTTGAAATACAATAGAAGATGACATTAATTTGTAGAACCTGTAAAACATAGCTCATAATAAAAAAACAATGTTTAAAAACCACTGTGTGTTTCAGTTAGTAAGTTTCTTTGAAGCAGGGGGAAGTGGATTGCCTTTCTTATACTATGAAAATAGGTCTTCCTCTGTTCTTTTAAGTGAATAGTATTTTTTAAAGTATAAGTTGATTTTTCCAAACAATTCTGTTCAGTTGACTCCAAATGCCACCACTGGTTGTGTGTCTAAAAGGTGGGCCTGTAACACTAGTCTTGGTCCCACCATACTCATAACTTTTTCTTTGAGATGGGCTTCTTTGAAGTTTGCCAGCATGGAGATTGCTCTCTTCAATTTTCATCTCTGTAATCCTGCTAAGTGTTAGCTTATAGTGTATATTCTTTATGAGCAAACTCACATATCCATGTTTATATAGGAAACCAGAACAATGCATGGTGGGTAGCATTTTAGCAACCATAGATAGAAATAAAACAAACAACAGAACAGTAACTTCCTAATATTGACAGACTTGGACACACCTTTTTTTTTTTTCTAAAGGGGTGAATGTAAAAGTTCATTAATGAAATAGAAGGAAATCAATATGATTTAGAAATTAAGTATTCAAAAACCTGGGATAGAGTCCAAATTAGCTTTCTGTCCTTGGTAAACCATTTAATTTCTAAATGCACCTCCTCTTTTCATTTGCATAATAAGATTGTTTAATGATCTGTGGGTCTCAACTGAAATCACTTGAGGTGTTTTTGTAAAGATGCGGATTTCTGGGCCTCATTCCCTACCAAACAAATCAAAATTATGGATGCTGATGTCAGAATTTATTATTTTACTTCTCCCCTAGATAATTCTGATGGAGATATGGAGTTAGGAAGGACCAAATTGGGAAGCATTGCCCTGCGTAGAATCTAGTTGGCCTCTACAGCCCTCTTTATGGAAGTCTTTTCCAATATCCTAACTCCATGTTTCTCAAACTTTGTATGTAGTGGAATCAGGAGGGCTGGGTGTGGTAGCACATGCCTGTAATCTTCCTACTTAAGAGACTGAGGCAGGAAGACCACGAGTTCAAGGGCAGCCTTGGAAACTTCGTGAGTCTATGTCTCAAAAACTAAGTGAGACTATGTCCTGGTTCAATGGTTCAATCCCGAGTACTATAAAAAGAAAAGATAGGTGTTGGGCCCTACCTCTGGTCTTTTAGATCATGTATCAAAGTCTGCAATTTGCATATCTAATAAGCTTTCAGGTGATGGTGATCCTGATAGTCTGGAGATCAGGCTTTGAGAATCACCATGTTAGCATTTTGCTAATTCAGGAACTAGAGATGTGTACATGCTGCAAGTAACCTTTAGGATCATTTCCTAAACCTTTCATTTTACATCTAGAATAAACCAGAGACCCGAGGGCTGAAGTAATTGACAAGGTCAAGGTCAAAGATGGTGTGTCTTTTAGATAGTCATCATTTCTATTTTATCTCCAAACTGAGAAGAGGGGAAAGATTTTTTCCACCTAATGAACTCAGGGATGACAATCTTATTAATATATAATAATTATTAAATAATCAGTTAATGGTAGCTGCTATTTAACGAACACCTAATACTGTCACTGTGTTTTAGATACATCATTATAGTGGAGACTAAAACTTAATGAGGTCTTGCTATGTGGACCAGGTGCTAAGTGGCTTTACATGTATTAACCCATTTAATCTTCACAACTCTGAGCTATAACAATATTAACTTTCCCAACTAAGAGATGAAGAGCCCAAGCAGAGAAGGTTAAATAGCTTGCCCAAGTCACAGGTTCGAGCTTGGGCATTCTGCCGCACTGTTCTCCACATCCCGCTGATGTATGCCTCCCAACAGTGTCAGGAGATCATTATTATTATCCCTCATTTTACAGATGAACAGACAATGTCAGAAAGTATACAGATGCTTCTAACCACCTGCTTCCTAATCAAGTGGCAAAGAGTGGTTGAAGCCAGGGCTCACTAATTCCAAAATCCTGGCTCTCCTCACTAGGCCAACTTCTTAATCTGTATATACATATGCTGAGGTTAGAATAAGGCAGTTCATGTGAGACCACAGACTGAGCAAACTGGATTTGTCTGTTTACCTTTGAACACAGGAGCAAGTATCTCACCTTTCCATTTCCTGGCATGAATTGCGCTAGAGCGTGGTACAATCAGAACATTGAGGAAAAAGCCACCCCCCTACACCATTCATCCACTTTTCCTATTGCACCGTGTCCCAGACAGCTCTGTTCCCAGTCAGCTTCTATGGACCATGTGTCTGACACAGCTGCATCATGCTGACTCGGGGATTTTCTACATAGGTTTTTCTCCTTTCCTCACCAAAAACGGGCCCTGTTATTGACCATCAATGTTTATTAAGAGGCTGTGCTAAGCACATCTGAGATAGAAACTACTACGCTCTTGGCTACATTGTCTTCAGAGTCTGGTTTGAAACAGAAATTAATAACAAAACAAATATAAATAGAAAAATGACAACACGTGTGAAAAAATTTTTATTTTTTTGAAAGGACAGAGAGAGAGAATCATTTTTATTAAGTTCTTCACATGGCTTTCGTTGCTCTGACACTTAGTTGTACGTGTGGGTGCTGGGGTTTGAACCTGTGTACCTGTGAATGCAGGGCATGCATCCTAGCCGAGCCACAGTTCCAGCCCCTGAAAAAATTAAAAAGATTTAGGTGGGGTTAGAGCAGTGGCTCAGTGATAACAGCGCTTTCCCAGCATGTGTGAGTGCACAAATTCAAACCCCAGCACCTCGTGCACAACAAAATCTCGGAGTAATGAAAACCACATGAAAAACTAGATAAAAATTGTGTTTCTTTCTCACTGTCTTTAAAAAAAAGCAAAACGATTTAGGTGTCCAATACAGGAAACAGGTGCAAAGGAGTTTGAGAAGTGAGAGATGACGTGCAGTTGGAGTTACCTGAAAAAGTTTTGTGATGTTGTCTGAAATCGATGGCATAGATGAAAGAGCGTGAGTGAGTGACTAATTTTTGAAAGTGAAAAGAATCAAAGGGGTGAGGGGCAAAGGTCTTTTAGGAAGGAAAAAAGAAGAGTAAGTTGTAAAAGAGTGGCTAAGACAAGCCGTTCCATATCATGTGGTTTAGCGACTAGGTAGGCTTATTGGAGAAAGAGGAAAGAAAGATCAGCAAGACAGCATGAATGTTCGTATCTCATCGCTATTATGTGGAGTGATGTGCTTCATTTTTTCCCAGTGCTGGGTACTGAACCCAGGGCCTTATGCCTGCCAAGCAGACGCTCTACCGATGAACTATATCCTAGCCATTTTTTTTTGAGATGGGGTCTAAGTTTCCCAGACTGACTTTGAACTTGTTATTCACCTACCTCCACCTCCCAAGAAGCTGGGATTACAGGAGCGTACCACTGTGGCCTATTTGCTTGATGTTTTACAAAAAGAATTTAAGAATTCACCAGTAGGACAAAATTCAGTCTGAACTTTGGCAGTTACTGCTTATTGGAAGGCAATTCTTTGGGTTTTTCTTGAATTTCTGCTCAATTTGCACACTGACACATTGAGTACCCTTTGTTCTGTCTTTTCAAGAATGTTAATATAGCAAATAGCCTTAGGGGACATAGTATCACCCTCTGGAGTAAGAGACAGATTGGATTGACTTCTTGGAAGGCACAGAGTATTCTCCAGAACCAAGGGTAAACAGGCTTGTTCCTTTATAAAATATGGAATTTCCAAAGCTCTGGGTGTGTCTCCTGGAACAAGACTCCATATGTCTCTCTTGATATCATCACATAACAATAAAGGAACTAAGGCTACTAAGGAAACTAGAGCAAACACTGCTTCTCCAACTACTACTGTTGCTATAACAAACTGTCCTTTTCTCTAATTGTGAGGACCATCATATCTTCTGCCAGAACCAACGAAAATTCAGCAAGCTAATCTGTTAAGTTGTAAATAAAGTAAAATTCCAGACTGTAAGGTGTTAAAGATGACTGTTTCTACACAATCATTAAAGAAATGATTTACAGTCACAGCCTGGATTTAGAATCAAGGCAGATTGTTGGAATGTTTGTTGAGTTACTTGGGAGAAAGATGGCAGGGCATGTAATGCTTATGAAGGATGAAAGGTAATTGCTGGACAATTTTATGCTCAGTTCTTCCTGGTTCTATGCTCAGTTCTATGGTGCAATCCTTAAATCCATTTGAAGATGACAGTAAAAAGTCTTTGAGTTTTTGATAGTGGGATTTAGCTACTGTAAGGGGGTTCAGCATCCATGAGAAGATTTCCTTGAAAGAGACAAAAGTCCCCTGAAAATTATATAAAACAGTGTTTATCTGGGTATTAGCTGTCCCAGAATGCTGATACTCGTGACCCACTGAAGAATGAGAAACCATCCCAAAGAATTTGATATAATTGAGATCAGCCTTATTAGATTGGAAAACTCCTTGATGTCTTATGTTGAAAGCAGGTGATAATTCCCAAGTGGTTACCATGAGCATGGGGCACCAAGTATTCATATTTGAGCTGGACTTTTTAAAAAGAAAAAGTTACTACTGTTGTTTAAGAAAAAACATACATGGATGGGATGTAATGAAAAGTCCAGAAATAAACCCTTACATTTATGGGCAATTGATTTTTAACACGTATAAAAGAAAAACTTAGAAAATTTAAATTTAACAGTTTAATTGAGCAAAGAACAATTTGCAAATCGAGCAGCCCCCAGAACCAGAATAGGTTCTGAAGGGCTCTGTGGCTGCTGAGTGGCTGGATAATATTTATAGACAAAAAGAGAAACGACATACAGAGAACAAAACCAAAGTACAGAGATAACTGTATTTGTTAAATATTGCCATTTTCCTTATTGAACCTGGTTTGCACATTTGGCTGCCTGTGATTAACTGAAGCTCAGGTGGTGTGATTGGGCAAGACTATTGGTTACAATGGCAAATTCCTAACCTTGCTTTTCAGTTTGTTTACGGACTAATTTAGTTTGTAACTAAGTATGCAAAGGCTGGCATACGGGAATATGGAGGCTTTTTAAAGGCCAAATTTAGTTTGACTCAAGAAAGTATATCAAGACGATTCAATAAAGGAAAGAATAGTCTTTTTAATAATTGTTCGGACAATTGCTATCTATCTGCAAGAGTGAAGTTGGACCATTTCCTTACAGAGCAATAAAAATTAAATTTGTAGATCTAAATGTATCAGCTAAAATTTTGAAATTCCTAAATGAAAGTATAGAAGTAAACTTTGTGAGCTTGGATGTGGCAGTTTTCTTAGATATGATATCAAAATAAAAAGTATGGAAAACAAGAGGAATTGTATTTCATCAAAATTAAAATGTTTCATGCTTCAAAGGATATCAAATGGAAAGACGACCCACAGAAAAGTATAATATCTGAAAATCATATATCTGAGAAGAATATCCATAATTCAAGAATAACATGAACAGCTTTTTCAACAGATTGTGTTGGACAAACTGGACAGCCGTGAGCAGAAAGTTGAAATTACACCCATATCTTTCTCCTTGCATGAGAATCAAATCAAAATGGATCAAGGAGCTAGGAATTAAGCTAGCTACCTTGTAACTGATGGAAAGCAAATTAGGTCCAACACTTCAGCATTTGGGAGTAGGCAAAGACTTTCTCAACATGTCTCCTAAAGTGAAGGAAGTAAAGTCAAGAATCAGTGAATGGGATTTCATAAAGCAAAAAAGCTTTTGTACTGCCAAGGAAACAATCATAAGAGTCAAGAGGTTTCCTACAGAATTGGAGAGAATCATGAGCTGTGATTCCTCTGACAGGGGCATCATACCCAGAATCTACAAAATCCTCAAAAACCTCAACTACAAAAACACAAACAACCCAATCAATAAATGGGCCAAAGAGCTAAATAGAAACTTCTCAACAGAGGACATTGATCAAGCCAATGAATACATGAGAAAGTG
>PVKS010021411.1:0-35260 GCA_004027875.1 Aplodontia rufa | reverse complement strand
GGAACAAGGAATAGTTCCTTGTATTAGCCCTCTGTCTGAGGTGTAGCAGGCAAAAGTTTTCTCCCATTCTGTAGGTTCTCTCTTGATGCTCTTGACTAGATCTTTAGCTGTGCAAAAACTTTTTAGTTTAATTGCATCCCATTCATTTGTTCTTGATTTTACAGCTTGAGCCATGGGAGTTTTGTTAAGGAAGTAGCTGCCAAATCCTATATGCTGTAATGTTGACCCTACTTCTTTTTCTAGTAAGTTTGAAGTTGTTGGCTTAATATCCAAGTCTTTGATCAATTTTGATTTAACTTTTGTGCAGGACGAAAGATAAGGATCCAGTTTCAGTTGTCTACATATGGCTGTCCAGTTTGTCCAACACCATTTGTTGAACAGGATATCTTTCTTCCACACTATGCTTTTGCCCCCTTTATCAAATATCAAATAGTTAAAGATATGGGGTTTTGTCTCAGGATCTTCTATTTTGTTCCACTAATCTTTGATTCTGTTTTGATACCAATACCATGCTGTTTTTGCTACTACAGCTCTGCAGTATAATTTCAGGTCAGGAATTGAGATACCCCCTACTTCTTCCTTCCTGTAGAGTAATGTTTTGGCTAGTCTGGGTCTCCTGTTATTCCATATGAACTTGAAAATTGCTTTTTCTATATCTCTGAAGAATGCCATAGGTATCTTGATGGGGATTGCATTGAATCTGCATAGGACTTTGGGTAGAATGGCCATCTTTATTATATTGATTCTGCCTAACCATGAGCATGGAATGTTTTTCCATCTGCTCAGGTCTTCTGTAATTTCTTTTTTTAATGTTTGATAGTTTTCTTTGTAGAAGTCCTTCACATCCTTTATAAGGTTAATGCCCAATTATTTCATTTTTTTGGAAGTGATGGTGAATTGCAGAGATGTCCTGATTTCTTCTTCTGTGAATTTGTTGCTGGAGTAAAGAAATGCTAGTGATTTATTGGAGTTGATCTTGTAGCCAGATACTATGCTGAAAACACCTATAAGCTCTAGGAGTTTTCTGGCCAATGTTAATGAGTCTTCTAGGTATAGAATCATGTCATCAGCAAATAGAGATAACTTCGTCTTTTCCTATACGAATACCTTTGATTTCCTTGTCTTGCCTGATAGCTCCGGCAAGGTTTCAAGGACTATATCGAACAAGAGTGGGGAGAGCGGACAGCCTTGTCTAGTACGTGAATTCAGTGGAAATGCTTTCAGTTTTTCTCCATTGAGGATAATGTTGGCTATGGGTCTGTCATAAATGGATCTGACATAGTTAAAGTATCTTCCCTTGATCCCTATCTTTTCCAAAGTTTTGAGCATAAAGTGGTGTTGAATTTTATCAAATGCCTTCTCTGCATCACTTGAGATGATTGTATGATTTTTGTTTTTAATTCTGTTTATGTGGTGAATTACGTTTATTGATTTGCATATGTTGAACCAGCCTTGTTTTCCTTGAATGAAGCTTACTTGATCATAGTGTATTATCTTTTTAATGTGCTTTTGTATCTGATTAGCTAAAATTTTATTAAGGTTTTAGCATCAACGTTCATCAGGGAAATTGGTCTGTAGTTTTCTTTCCTTGACATGTCTTTATTGGACTTTGGAATCAGTGTAATATTTGCCTCATAAAACGTGTTTGGGAGTGATCCCACTCTATCAATTTCCTGGAAGAGCTTATAGAGGATCGGTGTTAGTTCTTCTGTGAAGGCTTGGTAGAATTCTGCCGTATATCCATCCGGACCTGGGCTTTTCTTTTTTTCATCCAAGTATATTCTTGAAAATAAGGTTTGTATCATTATCACCATAACTGCATAGTTTAATAATATACTTAATAAATCTAATTTAGAATTGAAGTGCTATGGCTTTTTAGCAATTTTAATGCAATATTTTATGTGATACCCTTCAACAATCCGGTTAAATGGTCAGGCCAGTATTATTAGCCACATTTTTGAATGAGTAAGTTGAAGGTCATCTACCTACGAATGGCAGAGCCTGGCCTGCTGAATAGGGATTCAATGCCCCCTTTATCATTTTCACCATCACGTCAAAATTCAATAAAGTGGGAAATACAAAAAGGGCTATCTCGGGTATTGAAATGGATGGGTACTATTTGAGTCCACAGGCAGAGGACTCAGGAGCCAACTTAAAGAGGTCACCAATGGCCACATGTGGTAAAGTTGTGAACCAAAATGAGTCATCACAGTAATGGATCATAACTTGAAAAAAGTGAGAATTCATGAGTCCACAGTGATAACTGACAGGTATATGATGATAGACAGACAGACAGATAAATCAATAGATAGATGATATATAGGGTTGGAAAGCTCTTCCCTACTGTAGAGTTCCGGCTAAAAAATATCGATTGGATGAAAGGGTTTTAAAAAACTCAGTAATAGATGCTAAAATTAGCAGGTAAAAATTCTATTGGAAATAGACTATTTAGTATCAAAATATTTCCCCACAAATTACTCATTAATTACAAGAGGAAAATAATAACTTTGTAGTGCAGAAAACTGGTAGGCACCACCTTAAGCACATGATCAAGGTTAACATCCTTAGTAACAGGACACACTGACACCACGTAGTTCCCGATGTACCAAGAAAGACATAACATCACTTTTCATGGCATGTTTGAAAAAAATTATAACCTGAATTTAATCCAGACAAAATGTCAGACAAACCCACACTGAGGGACATTCTAAAAAATAGCCTGTACTCTTTGAAAATGTCAAGATCAAGAAAGACTGAGGAAATTTTCCACAATAAAAGAGCCTAGGAAGACAAAACAACTAAATGTCATGTGTAATTCTGAGCCAGGGAAATAATAGCTATAAAGGGCATTATGGGGACCATTGACAAAATTTGAATATAGACTGTGTATTAGATTTTGAATCCATGTTCACTTTGCAAATTCTGATATTTGTATTGTGCTTATATAAAACAAGGCAGCCATTGTTTTTAAGAATTAACTACTGAACTATTAAAGGGAAAGGTACACAATGTCACCAACAAGTAAGTTCTGTGTTTCATTGGTACAGGAAAGTGAGAGGATACCAGTAGTTCCTGGGAAGAGGGAGGAATTCTTAGATATAGCAATGGTTTGTAGTCATACAAAGGGTGACATTACATTAACAGACATATAGTGTCTACGGCCTTAGATTTTCAAGGAGTAGGCAATTAGAAAAAAAAATCTAAAATACCTTCTCAAGAGAGCAATGATGAAAAAAACACAGGCTGGTTTGTGACTCTTATGAAATGGTGTCCTTTCCCTGAAGACAGTAGTGTCTCACTTGGATCATTCACTTATTAAGGAGAACTGCTAACATGGAAGACAGAGATATCTTCTAGTTTCAAGAGGGACTGAACGAAATAAAGGTTGTAAATAATAGCAGATAAGATCTAGGTTAGAATGCAAAAATATTTTAAGTATAAAAAGTTGGGATTAAAATTACTGAGTTGATTATGAATGCTCTCCCACAGAGATCTTCAAGATATTTCAGAACAGTGTTAGGCATCATATCTGTTAAAGGACAGTTCAGGGCAAGGAGATTGATTAGAAGAGTCATTTGTTCATCCATCCTTTCAGGATGCTAGGTGCTTACTCAAACCGAGTACGCTCCAACCTCTACCTTTGGCAAATCTGACAACTAATAAGATTATTTGAAGGTTCATCACTAAGTATAATAAAACATTGTCACCTTATTTCCCTAACAAAATATAAATGCCATTTCCTAACTGTTGCTATCATAATCAATATATGTATCGTTCTACCTCATCCTTATGTATTATCACTATACAGCTGCTTTTGTAAAGTGTTTTCTAGCCACCAGTGACAGTACATCTCCAAGACTGTAAGGAGATCTGCATTCTATACCCTTGCAATCAGGTTGCTAAGATGGCAAACAGCTCTCTTGGGAGCAAGAGGAGAGTCAGACACCTAGGATTACCTGAGGCCCCGTTGGAAGCCCAAAGAGCAAACTGACTCTCGCTGCCATTGCATTCCCTCACTTGATTAATTAACTTAAAATTGCCTCTCAGTGGCAATCCAGATTTCTGTTTTTAATTTCCTCCTGTGCTGAAAAATAAATAGGCCTAACCACATCTCCAAGCGCCTGTGCAAGGGCCTTTTGTGCTGATAGCAGACCAGTATCCACGGAAGGCATCTGGGCCACTGCCAAGCTGGGTATTTGGTTTCTTTGTTGTCTTTCAGGATAACCTAGCTAACCGCAATCCCTTTCCACCATCCCTCTGCAATGTGTTTGAACAAAAGCCAAGAACCCATCCTACAAAATGAACAAGAAAAATAAAAAGAAGGAAATAAATAAGGAAGGGGCTGTGGAAAAAATTAGGGGTTGTGAATATCACTCCATACATCATGTTTTTTCTACATTTTCCTCTTATGACTTAACCAAAGTATCCAGGCCCTGAATACACTATTATATTCAGGAATAACTCTAATGGCTTCCTATTCTCTCCTCCCCACCCAGGAAGATTACAGGATTATTAAGATGAGGTAAACTTAATAATCTTGAGGTATATGCTTAGGCTTTCGGCTTTAGGAGTGGGAGGTGGGGTGGCAAATGCCTGAGAGGTTTTGAATGACTATATGAAGACAAGCAGATGGCTTTAGCAGGCCTGTGCCTAACACATGATTTGCACAACTCCTGCCCTCTCAACACCATCTCCATACCACTCCCTATCTTCTACACTCTAGAAAAGAAAAAGAAAAATGCGTTTCTGTTCATTCAAAAGGCAAATTTTTAAGGACAAGTTTTCCCATATGGAAAGGACAATGGCACTAAGCCAGAGCATGTACAACAAAGGACTTGAGATGTTTCACATTTTCTCTTCTAATGGGTTCCAAATGTTCTGGTGGACAATCTTTTTGTTCTTCCCCAATACACTCCTTATCCTACGCCCACTGTAGCTATTAATAAACTTTTCAGTTTTCCTCAAGTCCTCAAATAGTGGTAATAACAATAACATAGACACAAAAGCGAGAAAATATGGGGCAGGAACTGGGAAGAGCAAACATTTCAATTGGGAAAAGAATATTTGAGGAATAATATAAGAAAATTAGTACAACCCAGAGATTGGGGTTAGATAGATAGGAGCCATGACCACCAGGCCAAAAGTTGAAACTTTGGTAATGGGAAATCATTAAATACCAAAGGATAAAACTTTGGAAAAGGAACTGATTTAGAAGAAAGACAACACCATATCAAAAACATATATAAAATCAAGTATGAAAATTAATAGAATAGAAATGTTTCGTCTCAAGGATTAACTCTAGTGACTAACCGTGCCAGCCCTAAAATGACAAATTGGAAACCTTCATAAATCTCTATCTGATAGATATTCATTAATTCTTGAAAAGAGAACAAACATTGTAGGAGAAATCATGTGGACCCTTTTACATGCCATTAAATGACACAATGAGAAAAATCTTCAACAACATTTTTATCACAAACACAGATGAAAAGTCTCATGGCTGCCCAGTTTTTTCTTGTACTAACATTTAATACAGGATCTGAACAATAAAGCATAAGCTACAGGAGATGGCTGTGTTGAGGACTGATGTGATTCACAAATGTGGATTTCTGATCTTTCCTGGACAACATGGAATTGTGAACGTACAAGATGTGGAGAAGTGAATGAATAGCCTATCTTTCCAATTATTCCTATCAAATATCACTTGTGCTAATCAGTTCTTAAGGAAAGCAAATAAACTGGAGTTTCTTCCCTGATTAGAGGAGTAGTATACCTTCTCAGTTAAGCAAAGATCTTTGGTTTTAGTTAGAGTGATCCTATATAAACTAGGTACTGTCCTGGTTTATGCCTGCTACCCTAGAGTAACTCTTAATAGCCCTTCCTTCCACTATCAAAACTACCCAGTTTACAAGGTAAGTTACATGGTCACCCTAGTCCTAATATCTAATGAGCAGGAGGTAAGTTGCACACATTATGCACATTATATCATATCACAAGCACGCACTGAATGAAGTAGTTGGATATGGATAGTCTTGACAATATGTGACATATCTCTCCCTTCCTGGATAACTATTGGTACCACCATTATGCAGGATAAATTATTTTATAAATTCGTGGCCTAGATATTCTTCTCTCTTCCCAACTTAGAAATTAAACCTCCAGGATGTCACAGAGATCTAATTCAGGGTGTTATTCCGCCAAAGGGCCAAAGCCATCTATTTTTCAATCTGCCAAACCAGCAACATTTTGAAAATGAAATATCCCTAGTGCAGGAAATTCCAGGTCCAGGACTCAGACCTGACTGCTTTGCTTATGATTGTTAAACTGCATGTGTCAGAAGTAGTTTTTTCCTGTTGGAGGTAGACAGTACGGCATGTACATTGTGGTTCACAGATGCAATGAAAATATGCTGTCATTGGATTCTGAACGTGGCTAGAAAACCTAAAAGCAGTCAATTTAAGGAATTTTTTTAAATTTATGATTTTTCATGTAATTTAGAATTTTATGAGTGATTATTGTGCTCATACTTTAGGAATCACTGAAGAAAACTTGTGGCTCCTTTGGACATCTTGTTTAAAGAGTGCTCCAGCCCAATTAAATTTGGTATTTTGGACAATTCTACAATAAATAAATAAATCTTAATCAACCTGTATTATCTTGAAACATTTCAAAGGCTATCGGCTTTCTCTGTCCTTATCACTCTGTTTACCATCGTAACTTCAGGATGGTCTCTGTGAAAATGCAACAATATGACAAGTAGCCAAGGGCATTATCGATGAAAATTTTGTCAGTAGTTAATAATATCACATCAAAAGTTATTTCATTCAAGCCAAGAGTCATTCTGAGATAAAGAGAAAAATTTTGGTAAGGCAAAAGAGTTCTGGAAGAACTGAAAAGTTCCTCACTCTTTTTTCCCCTTTAATGCCTGTATATAGTGGATGCTAAATGAATATCACAATGTCACATTGAACTGAAATTGATATTAATATTTCTTGCACTTGGTAAATTGAATGTGAATGAGTGTGTGTTTGGTTTGGTCTTTTCTTGCTTTGATTTCCTGTTGACTCTAGGGTCCATCATAAAAAAAAAAAAGGAAGTCGTTTAAAAAAACCTCTCATTTAAGTATCCTTAGGATAAGTAAACATAATAGTTCTCTTTAAGAGGTATCTCCTTTCCCCACCCCAGTAAAGATTTTACTAGATGGATTCAAAATAGATAGAATATCTATGTATACCCATTTTTTATTCCAGGACATATTTAATGAAAATCTTAATATTGCACAGAAAAAATGAATCAGAACAATCCTCAATTCTATAATTTATTGAAAGAGACTTACATGTGTGTGCATACCTGAAGTGTGTCAATTATATTTTATTGAATAAGAGGGATATTCAAAATAAAACTAGGAAAATTAAAATTAAAAATAAGAAATTAATAATTCCATTGGGAGTATCAAGAGAGATTTACAAAAGTTTCAATGTTGATGCAAGCTTTTGAAAAATTAGCTAAATTTTTATTAGAGTTTCATGTGAAAGAAACACCCTGAGCAAAACCAGAGAAGTATAACTGCTGGTTGCATGTTTAAGTGGATTTTGTTGCATAACTATATTGAGGGGTGAAGGAGAGTGAGACATCAAGAAAGCTAAGCTTTCTAGACTGGGTGAATAAATGTGAAATAAGGAAATGAGGATTTCTCTTCTGCTCAGTGAACTAAAGTTCTTTGATGGCTGTCCCACTGGAAGTATCAAGTGAGTCCTTAGAAACACAGACATAGACAAAGACAAGACAGACAATATATGGGGATAAAGATTTGGGATGATTTCAATTATGACATTCAATGAGATGATTCATGGCAAACTGTAAAATCTCATTATCTCAACATTCAGTGGCTAGGGATGAGAGGTGGGAAAAGATACAGACAGAAAGATGGAAGGAAAGATAAGACAGTCTATGTAGAACCAGAAGAAGAAGTGATCATCTTTGTTGAGCTGGTCTTGGCTCATCTTGTCAAATGTTCTAGAAAGTGGATAGACAGGGCTGGAGTGGTAGCTCAGTGGTTTCGGCGCTTGCCTGGCAAGCACGAGGACCCGGGTTCAAACCCCAGCACCACGTACACAACTAAGTGTTAGACCAACTAAGGCCATGTGAAAAACTAAATTAAGTTGTTTCTCTCTTTCTCTGTCTCTCTCACTGTCCCTCTAAAAAAAGAAAAGAAAAGAAGAAGAAAGTGGATGGACAGAGATACAGAAGATCTAGTGTTGTGAATGGAGTATTGAACTGTGTTAAGACAACTCAACATCTCTAATTAGAAAGAAATAAGAACAAACATAAAATATCATTTTCATCATCAGACCCAATAATATTATTTTGATGTCTTTTTTTGGTCCTAATGAATATCTCACCCTATGCTTCATTTATGTCATGGGTCAAACCTTAAATTCCCACACTTAGGGAACACGTCAATCTTCCTGCCCTAACTGTAGGCTTGAACACTTCATTGCTCTTTCACAAGTGGAAATGAGCTTCACATAAAGCAGTCTTTGGAGGTTAAAGGTAGACCCTTACCTAAGTAAGTGGAGAAAGTGGATCAGCTTCACCTACTTCTCTAAATCACAGAATGAGGAGATTAATGCACCTAATCTTTAAGCGACTTAGTCATCTTCGGATGTTGTTGGCTAAGAAATTGTCCTTTCTTGACTATAATAAATTTTCATATTTGGATCAAATGTTACATAGATGTTGATTTTTTATTCTTTAATTGATTAAATGTGGAAAAATTGGAAAGCATATGCTCAACTGGAATTTATATGACCAAAAGCTGCTACTCGACAAGGGAAAAAGGGAGATGGAAGGTGGCAGAGGGAGGAACGTTTTCTAAGAGTGCTCGCCATCTATCTTTCAGTGTCTTCCTTGATCAAATTATTTATTCACATTTTCATTTTTGTGGTCTGGAACTTGAAAACTATTTTTAATAGTCCTTCTAAAATAATTTAAAATGTGGAACAATTTATGGAAAACAAATTTTTGTGCAATTCTGTCAGCATTTAGAGAAAATATCTTGTTTCTTTAATTTTCTTCTACTTAGGAAGCTGTCCAAGAGGGAGTGAAAGAAAAATTGAGACTTGAACAGGTTTTTCCTCCTGTCAAGTTGGCTGTGTGCTTGAATGCTTATGGTTAAATTCATGGTTACCTCTTTTGGTACTTCTTACAATCAAGTTTTGGGTAATATGACAAGGCTCCATTAACTATTGGAATCATTCATTCAATATTGCTTAAGTAAACTAGTTAATTAGTGTACTTCAAAATGAATTAGAAAGGAGCTTCATCTACAAAGAAAATTTAATAATAGTGACAAATTACAACTAAAAATAACCAAAATGTCAGGTAAAATATGACATTAAGGTGAAATAGATTTGTAGAAAAACCTATCCCTGTTTAGAACATATAAAAAGTTCTGGAAAAAAATGTTCTAAACATTTCTTAAAGTTATGGCTTATTGGGACACAAAGGGAAAAATATAGTCTAGAAATGGCATAAAAGCAAGATTATAGAGGAAGCCAGAGCTGGGCCTGATATTTTCTTTTGCATCTGCAACACTGAGTGAATATAGGCTCCATTCAGGAGACACAGGTGAAGAGAGAATCAGCAAACTTAAAGGCAAATAGGAGAAGAAACCCAGAAGGCAGCTGCACAGAGACAGATACAAGCAATAAAAAAGAAAGTGTAAGAAAATGATAATTAGCATACATCTACAAATATATGATAAACACTTCAGAAAGTGAGAAGAGAAAAAATGGGCCAAAGAAGATATTCAAAGGTATAATGACTAACTTTTATAAGGCAGAAAGACATGAAAGTAAGGAAACAGGGAAAAAGGACAAAAGAGATAGTCCTCAAAGGTAAGGCAATTAGACTCTCATCCAACTTCTGCCTACTCTCCCCAGGCTCTGGTGGCCACCACTCTACACTCAACTTCTGTCAGATCAATGCTTTTAGATTTCACACATGAGTGAGATCATGTGGTGCTGTCTTTCTGTGCCTGACTTATTTCACTTAATGTAACGAATGCCGATGGTCTGTATTCTACAGGTGCTAATCCCTTTCACTAGGGCTCCACACTCATGATTGATTTATCTTCCAGGAGCCCATCGCCTAAGACCACCATATTGGAGGTCAGAATTTTGCCATACAAGCCCAGGAGAACACAACTTTCTGTCCATTGCAGTGGGAATTAAGATGAGAGAACAAGGGGAATGTGAGGATATAAATGGACCAAGAATGCTGCATTTCTTATGCATTGTTCCAGCCGTGAACCAGTGCTAGAGGTAAGAATTGCCATCATCACATTACTTTTTATATAAAATGAAGAAATAGTTTATCTTGTATAAAATAAAATTACTAGCAGAGTGTTAAGGATACCATAAAATATTTGATAAATGTTAATTGTCCTCTGTGCCCTTTCCCTAAAATGTAAGTATAGTCATTTCCTTTCTAATCACTGTCATGCTTTAGGTGTTATTATTGACATTCAAAGGTACATGATCTTCTGAGTCCAATCCTAAGTCAAAACACAATGAATCATGACACTTTCCAGAAATATGAGGTTAGAAAATAACATTCTTCAAATGCTCCTCCTCTGTCTTTATTCTATCATTGAACTCATTAATTACCCTCTCTATTTTTCACCCCAGAGAATTAATTCCTCATTCCCAATTCCCCAATCCTTGTGATGCCAGTTTGGTGGAAGTCAGAGAAGAAGAATGAAACCAAGGGACACCGAGGAAAGCATAGTAGACACATTTTATTTTAAGAAAAGAATAGAAAGCAAATCATAGAGAAAAGATCAGACTTCCCCAGAGTGGGAGAAGGGGACAGAACCAAAGAGGGACTCAGGTTTACCCTTTTTATAGGATGTTCTCTCTTTAATTGGTTATTATCTCCCTCCCCCTAAACCAAGGACATGGGCACAGGAAATTCTGGTTAGGCCCAGTCTTTGGTTTGTGTCCCAGGCATTAATAGAAAGAATGTAGTGTCTTCCTTAGCAGAAGGGAGTGTTAGCATCCGGACCCACCTTACTAGACCCTCCTTACTAGCTTTGGGGGATGTCACATGGATATTCTTAAAAGAAAAAGAACTGGTTTCCCCTTGATTAAATACTACATTCTAACTCCTCTGACTGCCTAACTTTTCCCCTTGCACTTGGTGAACCTTTCTGGGAGCACAATGTTAAGGCAGTTTCAAAATGCATAAGTCCATCCATCCCAGATTTAAGGTCAACAGCAATTCAAACGACAGCTACAGGAGTTACCTAGAGACCCTCGGTCTCTATGCAGCCAGTGATGGTGGTTTTCAACATCTCTTTACCAAATTGAAGAACTGGGAAGGAACTAAATGGTAGCCAGACTCCTTGGGAAATTGCCCTTGGATTTGATTCAAGGCTGCCCCCAGATTTATTTTCCAAAGAGAAAGCTCTGTTTCACTTCTGAAAAGAACATGGGGAGAGGCTAAGAATAGGGAAGGGTTGGAAAGAGCAATGCTGCCGTTTGGTTTATTATGCAGGTCTCTTTCCCATGTTCTACTCTATATGACCCCTGTAATGCCAGAACACGGCCATAGAAACTCTCATGAAATGTCAAAGTTTTATTGTTTTCCAAATTCATATGGGAATTTGAGGCTGCTTCTAAGTTCCTGTTGCCTATCAGAACTGATGAATCTGATGAATGCTCAGCCAGCTGAGTGGGCATTGGGAAGTTCCCACTCAGCAAGCCTTGGCAGGTTCCTAAAAGACGAAGGGAAAATGGGGAGGGAGGTGGATCCTGTGGTTCTTCTTGTGCTTCTCACTGGACAACTGACCTTGCGTTTGCCATTTCACCCAGGAGTCCAAGGATAGCAGTTTTCTGAGTCTGAAAACTATTGTGACCACCCTCTCATTAACTGCTAGTGGAGCCCTATAGGTTCGCCTGCTGCTGTTCTTTGTCCCCAGAGTAGGTCAACCTTAGGGACTCACTGCCACACATGCTCTGAAATTGTCCAACCTCTCTAAATCTGTGAGCCTTCCAGGCTACTCCCCTGAGATAGTGTTATGGACTGAACTGTGTGCCCCAGAATTCATATTTTTAAGTTTTAATCCCTTGTACCACAGAAAATGACTGTATTTGAAGATGTGTCCTGTTAAGAGGTAACTGAGTTAAAATGGAGCCCTTAAAGGTGGCTCCAATATGACTGGTGTCCTTGTAAGAAGAGATCAGGACCCAGACACACAGAGGGAAGACCGTGTGAGGACAGGGTGAGAGGCAGCCATTCACAAACCAAGGAGAGAGTCCTGAAAAGAACCAAATATACTTCACCTTGATCTTGAACTTCTCCAGAACTCTGAGAAAATGAATGTCTGCTGTATAAGCCACTTGCTCTAGGCAGCCTTACTACGCTAACAAACATGACTACTCTTTTCTAGTGCCTGGACAGCATAAACTCCCTTAAAAGTTCCTCATGGCCCCCAAAAGGAAAACAAGAGAAAGAGAAAGTACTGGAAAGATAATAACTGTTTTAATGGCTCTGACTTCTGCATTTAAAGTATTGATCCTTTTGCAAGACAAGATTTTGACCTAGCCTCTGACTAAAACAGTCCATAGATATTTACTGTGCAACTGTGATACAGTGGAACATAATTTCTATGCCTTAAGGAAGCTGTGTCATCAAGTAGATGATCTCAGAGTTTGAAAGATCCTCTTTAAAATCTCAGTTCTGAGCTGGGCACAATGGTGCATACCTGCAATCCCGGCTGCTCAGAAGGCTGAGGCAGGAGGATTGCAAGTTCAAAGTCAGCCTCAGCAATTTAGCAAGGCCCTAAGCAACTTTGTGGGACCCTGTCTCAAAATAAAAAATATTTTTAAAAAGGGCTGGGGATGTGGTTCAGTGGTTAAGCACCCCTGGGTTCAATCCCTGGTACCAAAAATAAATAAAATAAAATTTCAGTTCTGCCATTTTCCAGCAGTGTGAACTCTGATAAGTTACTCTTTTTCTCTGAATCTCATTTTCTTATCTGTAAAATAGGGATAATAATACCTTGAAGTTTTATGCAAAGATTAGATTTCATTTTAAAGAGAGAGGTAGAGAGGGAGAGAGAATCAATTTCATTTATTTTTTTCACTTGGTCTTTGTTTTTCTGACATTTAATTTTGTACAAGTTGCTGGAGTTCAAACCCGGGGCCTTGTGCATGCCAGGTAAGCATTTAAACCACTGAGCCAATGCTCCAGCCCCAAGGATTAGAGATATTAACTACAAAATTTTATCCAGTTCTTGTCAGGGAAGTTGGTGTTTGTACCTGATATCTGCAATAATAATAACAACAACAATGTTAAATAAGCAATCTAGCACTGAGCCTGATAACTGCTAATGTATATTAAAACCTAATCTTTCCTTCAACCAAGTTCCAACTTAGAGTTGAAGGACCATAGTGTACCCGACATTTGAGGTGACTTTGGAGATTCTTCTTTATTTTTATACAAAAGTTGCATCACCTGCCAATAGCATTTTTTCTAATCCTTATATCTCTTAATACTTATTTTTTTACTTTACCATTTTCATAAAAGCATTGACACCAATAATTTTTTCTTATTCTGGATATTAAGCAATGTGGATTTTTAATACTTTGCCATTAAATGTCATGTTTGTTGTTGGCCTTTCTGTAGATGTTTCTTAAACAAGTTCAGGAAATTTGAATTCTTAGCTATAAATTTTTATCATAAGATGTTGTTGAATTTTATTGGGTGTTTTTCCTGCATTTATCAAAATGACCATTTTTTTTACTTCCATCATTCATGTAATAAATTACATTAATATATTTTATAATGTTTAACTCAACTTACATCTTGGAAAACATCCAATTTGGCCATAATTTATTATATTTTCTTAATATATTGCTGGATTCAGGTTACTGGCAGTTTCATGTAGCATATTATTTTTCTGTTCATAAGTGAAACTGCTATGTAAATGTCCTTTTATATCTTTCCTTGGTTGATTCTGGCACCAAGTTTTTACTCCCTTCATAAGCTAAGTTGATAATATTCCCTCTTTTTCATTTTCTGAAAGTGTGAAATTACCTGTTCCTTGGATGTGTGGTCAGCTGCACCTCTAAAACTGTTGGGACTGATGTTTTCTTTGTATGAAGATTCTACACAACTGGTTCAATCCTTTGGGAATTTATGTCATCTTAAATCTGTTTAGGCATCGTATTTTTTTCCTGGAAATTTTGCATTTAATTTCTCTAATATGATCGCATACAAGTCTACAAAATACCAACTTTTTAATAAGCACAGAATCTGTGGTTATAGTTCTCTTTCATTTGCATTTATTCTTTGTCTCTATTTTCCTTCATCACTGCTATCAAAAGCTTGTCAGTTTCATTAGTTTTTTTCAAAGATGCAATCTTTGTCTCCGGCACTGGCAGAAACACATTTATTCTCTGTTGTGTCCACCACACCTAGAACCCTGCCTGGCATGTCATGAGCCCTCAATAAGTTTTTTTGAGTGGAACAAAAAAAGCATGAAAAAACCATAAGGAAAAATGTGGTTAAAGACTGAGGCTTAATGTCTATAGCAGAAAGTAATAGCCATTAAATGTGTGGATCTTTCTTACAAAAAGAAAAAGTAAATGGTAGCTTAATGAAAAGTATGCCCTTTGATTGTTTATATCAACGTTCAGTATTTGCCCGATTCTGATCCCCTAGAAGGAAACGTAGGTCTTGAAAGATTTTAAATTCATAATAATTTCCTTACAAGTTCTAGTAGGTTAAATGAAAGGAGCTTTGTTTTCAAAAACACATGATAGGCCCTGGCATGAGAAACAAGTGAGATCATGAATTTGCTAATTTTTCTTCACTGTTGCAGACATTAGTCAATATTTAATCTTATGACACACGGTATTGATCCATCACTATTGTTCATTTTCTAAACTGATGCTGCTCATGTGCTGGAAGCGGAGGGGCCTCATACACGCAGAGACAGAGGAAATGTTGAAAGGGCAATGAGCTTTGCTCCCGTTGCTTAACGCAGTATTTAGATCCTGGATTGGGCAATAGAGAAGGGTGGGTCATTCTTTTTACTTCCAGGAAGAACTCTCTAGTGATCAGCAATTCTAACCTTGCATGTTCTTAGACTTAATTGAATAAGGAGGGAAGAGAAATCAGTTTCCTGTATTTTTTACACCTTTAATCTGTGTCCTTCATAGGATTTTTCTGGTGCTACCTGAACTTACTGAGAACCAGATTGATCAGATGACTCTATAATAGGGCAACTTTGGCAATCAGGTTGGGCATGCCAGCCCAAGAACATACTTTCTAATAAAATCCTCCTATCAAATCATTTTTTTTTCCCAAAGTGAAATCCTGAGTACAGATGCCAGGTATTTACAGTTCTGCAGATCCGTGTTGGAACACCACACTCAAAATCAAAGGATTCCTCTAAAGACCCTTCCTAGCAATGCAAGGGAGTGATGGTGAGGCTGCCAAATGTGAGCACTTGAATTGAGGGAAATGAATCAGAAACAGCCACCACCCCTGCCACTGCTAATGACCTGAGCCCCAGAGAAAAGGTAAAGTATAATTCCAAGGAAAATTTAACAACTGAGTATGTACTTAAGCATACTAAAAAGAATCATTAAAAATTGTAAGTTCTATAGACAAGTGAGCATGGTGGGTAGTAAAATTGTTTTGCATATTTATAGTACAACTATACACCAGTGTGTGGGGCATACTAGGCACTTAATTAATTTTCTTAGAAAGATATGTAAAGAGTCACATCACATATCTAATGAATGCTAATCCTGTCTTAACATTAAATAGCTGTAACCTCAGGAAAAATCACTGAGTTTCTTTGGATCTCAAGGTTTTTACCAAAGAAGAAGATAAATTGAATGGTCATGAGATAACTTCCTATCTGCTTAGTCTGTGTTTCTGTTAGTGCTACAAGAAGAATAGGACCCCATACCACAGTAAAAATATTCTCTCAAGGAACCACTAAATAGAATCACAATGGCAGGGAAATCAATGAGACTTCCAGTGAAGGCCTAGTAGTCCCATGTGGTTGGAGAATTGGGTTCTAGAAGGATGACACAAGAGAATGGAAGGTCTGAAAACCATCACTGAAGGTGTGGTGGACCAAGAGCTGCCGTTGAGTGTGACTGAATGAGTCAAGCTCTTCTGTTAAGACAAATGCAGTCTATAATATTGTCAAATGTGACAGCATCTGATATTTTGGTAGGGCAGTGGATTTTGACCTTTGCTGCACAGCAGAACTCTTTAGGTATATTTTTTAAACATAGAGTTACCTGGGACCCATCACTAATGACTCTGATTCAGGAGAATTCAGTGACAGAATTCTTTCTAAACTCCATGGAGACTAAGGTATATGATGAAAATCATTTATATGGTGCTTTATAATTTAATATCCTTTCAACAATATCCTTTGATCCTTACAGCCAATATAGAAAGGGAGCAGAGTAGGTGAAATTATCACCGTTCTGCAGAGGAGAAAACTTATCCTCAGAGAAATTATATCTGTCCAAATATGAGACTCTACACCAATTTTCTGAGACCAGGTCCAATATTTTTCCACTATGGTTCAGCTACCTAAACTGAAAACATGGGTAAGTGAGAAAAAATTTATTGCCCAACCCAAGGAAATATTGGAACCAAGAAGCACAATTTGAGGTTGCAAAAGGGTAAATTTAGATACATTGAAAAAGCACTTATTTGTAATTAATACATTCATGGACCTACTAGCCCAAAGACATAGAAGATGATCAAAGGTTCAGAGGAGGTTTCAATCAATTTGCAGGTGAAGAAGTCACTTGCATAACTATTTGAGAGCAGCACCAGATATGTTCATGCATTTGCAGAGACCAAAGGCCAAGTGAGATGTATTATGTTGCTGACAGGCTACAAATTATAGTCAGATGCTCTCAAAGCTTACTGTATGGTCTTATCTCACCCATCCTTCTACAAAAATTCAGTTATCCATGCCTTCGGAAAGAAGGAACAGCTCAGATAAATGAAATGGCCACATTATCCCCAAATCAGCTACAAAATATGAGGATGTGGTCATGATCTCATTACCGCAGAAAGACTCTGGGGCCCCTGGGTGACATCAGGCAAGCTAGTTATTACGTGGTTAAATGGAGAAGGAAACTAACAGTTTTCAGATGCCTGCAGTGTGGTAGGCCCCATTTTGCATAGACTATCACAGCCATTCCCTGCAGGAATTCTGAGAGGATAGTGTGACAATGGGCCCCTCTGACAGGTGAGGACAATCAGACAATTAGAGGTTTAAACAAATGCCCAAGGTTATAGACAGAGCTCCTTACAGTGCAACTGAGACGTGTCCATCTCTGAACTTCATAGTCTTTACACCATTTAGTGTGTTTTGACTTTTATTGGTCCCTAATAATTATATGAAATAGTGGGCTTCATTGTGTCATATTCATACATAGTCAGTTTCATTCCCCAGTACCTCCTCTTGCCCTCCCCTCCTCCCTCCCCTGATCCTCTTCCTCTGCCTTACTGGTATCCTTCCATTTTCATGAGCTCTCTTTTTCCTTTTTCATCTCTAGCTTCCACAGAAAAGAAAAAAAGTACAACCCTCAACTTACTTCACAAGATGCTCTTCAGTTCCACCCATTTTCCTGCAAATGACATAATTTTGTCCTTCCTTGTAGCTGATTAAATTCCATCACATGTATGTATATGTATCACATTTTCCTTATCCAATCCTCTGTTGCTGGACACCTGCCTGGTTCCATAATTTGGCTATTATAAATTGTATTGCTATGAACATACCACTGTAGTATTGCTGTCTTTATTTTGGATAAATACTGATAAGTGGGATAGATGGGTCATTCAGAGTTTCTTAGAGCCTACCAGAAGATCACAAAGACTGATGCTGTGTAATAAGCAACTAAGTGAAAAGACTTGCCCATTTTGAGATGGTTATTGTATTTGGAGAGCTGCACATTGATGGTTTCGGTGGCTTTGTCTAGGAGCATTGTTGTGTAGCTTGCATCATTAGCAGCAGCACCTGGAACAAGAGCAAGAAGATAGGACATGTGACATGGGGTACATCTTATCCTTACACTGACATTGTGCATTGTGAGCTGAGAGAGTTTCCCCAAGCTTGGGGAATCCTGCCTCACTTAATCACCCTGATAATGAGTAACAGTTATGGCATTTCCAACAGCGTGGCATTCAAACTATCAAAAATAAATAAACATGGGCTGGGGAACTGACTCAGCAGTTCCAACACTTGCCTGGCATGTGCTGGGACACAGGTTCAAACCCCAGCACTATGTACACAGCAAAGTGTCAGAGCAACAAAAGCCACATGAAAAACTAAATAAAACTTATTCTCTCTTTATCTCCCTCTCCCTCTCTCTTGCTGTCCCTCTCTCTTTAAAAAAAAAAAAAAAACCTTTAAAAATTTAATTAACACTAAGAGCAAGAAATTGAGCGGCCAGAGGGTTGTTGAATGATCAAAATCCACCACCTATTATAAAAACCAGAATTCATAGAAGCTGCTGCTTTCAATATTGCACAGTGCTAAACCCCAAGGGAGCCCTTAGCATTACACATGCTGTCCTTAAAAACAAACCAAATTGAAAGACACATACTTGATACAGAGGATTAAATGTCAAACCTGTTAATGCCCTCACCCTAACGCTGAGAAACTGCCCATAAAATGTACAGTTTGGCTAGCATTGATGAAGCCTGACTAACAGCCTTAAATACAGTAGGCACATAACGCATCAAGTCATGCTGAAACCGCCGCATGTTCTCCAGCTCGGATGACGGCAAAAGCCTCAGCCCTGCTACCCCCACATTCTTCACCCCCTTTCAGCCCACTCCCCACCAGTAAGCAGAACATCTTCTTGAAACACATGATTGCTTTGTTCCTCTGCTTAAAACCTTCCATGGCTTCCCAAAGTTATCAGAAGTGTTAAAACTCGACCATAGCCAGCTGCCCTCATCAGCCTCACCTCCTTCCACTCTCGCCCCATACTCTCTAAGCTCTCCTTTGTCCTTTTAGTTCCAAGCATATCTGCCTGCCTCCGGACCGTATCACATGCCAAAGCCTTTCCTGAATCTCTAGCACAGCTCCTTAGCTATTTTCTTTTGATTCATCTTTTTCCTGCCTAAACGTCACAGTTTCAGAATACCTACGTTATGTGCATCCTACACAATTTCTCACAGCACTCATCATTCCACCTCCAAGACAATTGCAATGGGAGTGCAGTAATTAAGCATTTCAGTCTTTGTTAATGTCCATTTTCCTACTAGAATGTAAATTCCATGAGTTCAGGAGGAAATGACTAGATATTAATTTAGTATACATTGTCCTACTCTTAAATGCCCTGTATATTGAGTTATGCATTTCATGTTTGTGGAACAAACAAACAAATGAATGAATGAACATGCTACCCTTTCCTTGAAAGATTTTTCTTTAATTCTAAGACTCCAGAGAAAATCCTAAGCAGGTTTCCTTTTGGACTGAGAGACTATACCTACATGTCAAATTTTTCTCTGCTGGGCACAGGATGGCCCACTACACTGAGCACATTCTCTCTGCTACTAGCATACCAGCCTAGTGTCATAGGATCTCATCTACAAGACAACTCCCATACTAGCCATAGTCTAGACCACAAATGAGATCAGATAATAGAGGTCAATTGCTTGCCTTGCACACAAAAAAGTCTTTGAACAAATGATGTATTGGAATCTGAAAGTTGAACAAAGTCTACCAAAAAGTCTTACACTTAAGTCTAAAAGTTTAGTGTTGTTTTCAAACATTAAAACTCATTCACACCTACAGCCATCACCCTGAACACACCTAATCTCATCTGAACCTCATAGGTATATTTTTGTCAAAGTATATTTCGTTTATTGGTTAAGAAAATATGATGATCTTGGTTAGAACTACCTCTAACTTTACAAATCAAAGCCAAACAGAACTAAAATAAACAGCACTGGGAGAGGTTAAAACTTTGCTTTATGGGACAAAAGTTTTTGTCTCTACCCCAGGAATCTATGGACATAATGTGTAGTCAGTGCTGCTAATACCCTTCTGGCCCACAGGCACTGCTCTGTGCTTGCATCTTGTGATAAGTAGGAAAGCAGTCGTCTTTAGGCATGCCACTGCAGTGCCACGATGTAGGGCAGTGCTTAAATAAATACAGAAATGGCAATTATGAGCAAATTCACTACCTCTTTCTTAGTACATACCCCAAAATTCCATCTTAATTTTGCAGGCAATTTCAGATGATGAAACAAACAATGGAATGACACAAAAGATTGAAGTGCAAATAAATGACAGACAAGCTCTTACAGGAGTTAAGGCAGTAGCCAAGCCAAGTAGATAAGAAGTACCAATGTCCAAGTCTGTGTTGCATTCAAGGACTCAGTGACTTGAAGTGAGGGTGAGTTACAAAAAAATGATTTTAGTCATTGTAAAAGTCCCAGGAACAGAATCCATGCAGAAGACCATTTAAAATAGTAAGAAAGACAAAACCCACACATGCCCATGTTCCCTTCCCGCACATACATTCATCATATGCACAGCACAATCAAGCCAGAGAGCCAGTGACAACAGGCACCTGCATGCAGAGCCTTCCCTGCTTCAGGGCTCACACCATGAGGAATCTCATACTCCCTTGTCCCCCAAATGTCCAGTGCTCCAAAGGCATGGCCAGATGCCCCCATCTTGGCTTCCACAAATGCATCATCCTTGTGGAGCACTGGCCAACCTGGTATCTGATGGGCTAGCTGCTAGACCCCCCAAATCGACAGCACAGTGCCCCAGTGTTAGAACCAGAGTGGTACTGATCAGACACATCTGAAGACCTGAAGGGTTCCTTTGCTTTTCCTGGAATTATTTAGCCAACTGCAGTTTTAGACTATACCAAGGCAAGTTCTAATCAAATACCTTATCTCTGAGTTTGTCTTCCACTTAAAATATGAGTCACACTCAGAACCAATTTAAGTTTATCTTTGTCTACACTGCAGTTTCCTCCTTCTGGACCATGCTTCGTGTCTCTTCTAGGTTTAAGTCAACCTGTCTCTTTGCTGGTCTTGGATGGTCCAAGCTTTACTTTGAAGTTCACTCCACAGCTCTTGGATACATAAGGAAAGAGTTAAAGAGAAAAATCAAGGTCTGAAACTCACATTTGCATCCCTTTGCATGTTACTAAGAAATCAGATAATAGGAAAAACTTAGATCTTATTCCCAGGCAAGGCTCTGTTATCACTTCACAGTTATAAGGAGTTGGTTGCTGCCCAAATACCGACGCGATTAGCTGTCATTCTGTTTCCACCATTGTGGTTTAGCACTTTTGAGTTTCAAATTTTTTAAGATTAAAGATGACCATAAATAAATACAGTTTGTCATAGGAGGACACACTTGCAGCTTCATTAGATTATAATTCAATATTTAATTAAGACCTGAAAAGGTCTAACACACAGATAAGGAAATCAAGTGACAAACTTTTCTGAATTCCATTTTTTTTTTACTAGTTGTGGTCAAAGTTATGCCACTGTTCATTGTGAGATCTTGGTTGGATTGCTTAATTGTATCCAGCTTAACCTGCCCCTCTTTCAGAAGCAGCGATTTCAATCTTTCTCCAATATCACAAGATCATAAAATCTGATCTTTGCATGCATACATAGCACCAATGGTAATTTAAGAAAGCATAAAACCTGATATTTAAGTTACTCCTTGAAAGACATATAGCAAGGGGCCTGGTGATCATCTAGATGCCTTAAAAAATATAGTGAAAGGCAACTGGTTACATTTACACAGGAGAGATGAGTGTGTGAGTTGGAGAAGAAAATGGTCTTCATATAACACTTTAATTAAATATTTCAATTTTACAAATAATAAAGGAATATATTCTCCTAAACATGAAACATACAACCCAATGCAGCTTGGTTAACACACTCAGAGTTAGGCTGTCTTGGGATCAAATTTCAGCACAAATATGCTGGCCACGGAGCCTTGGACAAGGCAATTTACTCTGCAGCTCAGTGTCTTCACCTGTCAAATGAGAAATTAAGCAGCTTTTGGCACATCACCAGTGCTCCAGGAACAGTAGAGTCACCTGTAAGAATGTGCTCATCATCTGAGGGTGGCTAGAATGTAACAGGATAGGAGAGAGAGGACAGGAACACTCTCAAATGAAGTCCCAATATGGAGCCACTCCTTCAGCCTCCCTTTGTTCGGTTACTCACCAGCATTTACTGAGACCTGCTGCGTAATAGGAATCCTGCTAGGGTTTGAAGCTCCTCTTTAAAGAAGGGAGAGAGGTGTATGAAGAGAATGACAGCGTGATGGGATCAATGCTGGGAAAGATCGAGTCAGGCTCCTTCTCAGAACGGGTGGCCTAGGAGTTGAACTTAGAGTAGAGCTCAGGAATTGGCCAAGGGGTCACAGATGTGAAATGCAGCCCAAGCATAGGGCATGGCTAGTACAAAGGAGTCAATGTAAAAAGAACATGGAAAGTGACATGGTCTGACTTGTGTTAAGTCTACAAATGAGTGCATTGTAGGGCACATAGCAGATGTTGGCAATGTGTCTGAGCAATAAGAGGAAGGAAATAAAAGTTGATCAGGGGTGAGGGTGAGATGAAGAATCACAGAACAAAGAAGACTGAGATGAAAATGATAGGAGCAAAGACAGGAGATGAGCAGAATAAAATAAACCAGCACTCGATGACCAGTGACAGATGGTGTGGGTGGAGCACTGGACATGTAGTTCAGAGGACTCCTTGGGACTAGTCAGCTGGTACTGCTGGCATGGCCTTCAGGAAGGTACCTTGGAACCTCAATTCCAATTGTCCCAGCTCTAAAATCAGGGAACTGCACCTGTTAAGCTCTGAGATCTCTTCTAGTTCTGTCTAAATAAAAACAAATAAATAAATGTGTTAAGGCTGTACTTTCAGGGATCATTTCTATAGTTTGTTAAAAAAAAAAGTGTTAAGTTTCTACTCAGTGCTCTCACTATGCTAGCCACTTGGGATCCGAAGATGAACCAAATATGTTGGTTATTCTCCATTTCCTACTCCCATGCTCAGTTCCATCCTCATCCCTCTCTATCCCAGTCTTTGCTCCAGGATTCCATCCTCCGTGCATCACAAAGGCTTCCCGGCCTTCTGGTCATCTATGTTACCTTCATACAGTTGGAGACACTTACCAGAAGTTGGGAAGAGCAAGAGAGAGGTGGGGGTACTTCTGTCTCCTCCTTGCTTCCCCTCTGAGGGATGGCTACCTCTCTCTTCACGATTACAGCATCTGCCTAGCAGCCCATCTTCAGTGACCACAGCCTCTCTGAAGTCCAATAATTCTGTTTCCCCACTCACTCCTCCATGTTCAGATATGCCAATGAATTCTGACTTTTGCTAGTATCTAATTACCTCAACTTCCTTTCAACCTTCCTTCAATCTCCATGCAAAACTTCTTTATTGCAATTTCTTCAGTTAAACCATCTGAGTAGAATTTTAATCATGCCACACTCCTAAATCTTACAGAGTTAGAGTGCAACTGGGAAGGCAGAGTTCTCAATAGGTCATTTTGTGCCAATATAAAATACCACAGGAGAGAGCAGTGCCAATGGCTGAAGAAGACAGGCCCAAGGGTAGTGTTTGTGGAGAAAAACCCAGGACAGGGATAAAGTTAATAGGGCCAAAGAGTTTATTTTTGTTACTACGATGGCTATTATTGTATTATGAATAGTCTACCTGATAAACAGCCTAAAGAGAAATATAGTCTGCCATATTAGAAAGGAGTAGCACAGATCGAGGCTGTGTAATGGGATAACAGGCACAATTTAAGTGCCTGTTTGAACAGGGGTTGGTTTTTGTTGTTTTATGTAGATTGATCATTTTCAATGTTGTAGGCCAAGTGTGAAAATTCAGAAATTTAAGATGCAAGCTGTCTCTGTATGAAAAGACTAATTCTTTGTTTATAATAAAAAAAAAAATTAGGTGGGAACCAAAGATTAACAAAACAAATAATTTCTGCACCAAAATCAGTTGAATTCCTTCATAACACCTCTGATACTTGACATCATGATTCCACAGGCTGGGGCAGCTCCTAACTTTCTCCATGGTAATTTATGCTGTAATAAAGAACACAGTGGTGTCCTTCATAGTATTTGAAGGGCTGATGTTGCATTGTCCTGACCCTGAAATCACCCAAGTTATGGGCACGGTAGGAAAATGGACATGTGTCACAGAACCAACCATAGCAAAGGAGCACACAAGGGGAGGACAGCAGTGTGGAAGTCAGGCCTCTGTTCTGTGTCATAGTGGGCTATTAGCTCTAAGACCTTGAAACCTCGTGACCTTTTCTCACTGGACAGAATAGAGTCTTAAATATCCATCTACTCAAGCAAAACCACAGGTCAAAAAAAATGCCTATAATCCCAGTGGGAGGCTGAGGCAGGAGGATCGCAAGTTTGAGTCCAGCCTCAGCAACTTAGTGAGACCCCTTCTCAAAGTATAAAATAAAAATGGACTGGGGATATGACTCAGTGGTTAAGCTCCTCTGGGTTCCATCCCCAGTACCAAAAATTAAACAATAAAAGAATCAAAACTCTGTATAATAAGCCTAGCATTTTACCAAAATCCCTTCATTTTAGATCATGGGCAGGTTACTTGATCACTCTGAGCCTCAGTTTCTTCATCAATGAACCAGAGCTTCTAGTAGTTCATGACATTATTGAGAGGACTCAATGAAATCATGTAGGTAAAACAAGTCTGATGAGCCATGGAGTTGGCCTGTGATATGACACCCAGTGTCCTGCTGGCATTACTCAATACACTAGGCAGACCTTTCAGAAGTCTAGTGCTGGCCACACCCAAGAGGTCTGAGGTGCTCCAACATGATCCTCATCATTTCCAATCCAGAAAAAATTCAGGTATCCTCATCCCTCAGAGGGCTTCAGGGAGTATTTTGAGGGGACTACAAATTTGCATCTGCTCCAAAATACCTCCTAACTCTTATCTAACTTGAAATTTTCATTATGAGAGTTATTCTTTGGAACTAGCATAGATGGATGACTAATGGCCAGATAAGTTTATACTTTTTCTACTCTCTCCTGTATTTTTCTCTCTCTCTTTTTCTCTCTTACACACACATGCACACACACACACACCTACCAATGACCAGTTGACACCAAAAATGACTGGTTTTACTGACGCAATCACAAGTTCCATTTTCTCTAATCATTGTTGGGCCCTTGATGTTGTTACTGACCCTTTCACTAAGCCTTTCCATTATCTGCCTTGGTACCTATCTAATGTTAGTAGGAAACCATAGCTCTTCCCTCACCACAAACAAAACCCACACTGCGAACTCTTTCAATTCTCTCCCCTTCCCCTTTGCATTTAGGAGACACCCACCACTCGCCTCCAATTCATTGTTTCCATGCCTAGCAAAAAGCAGGACCCTCAGGGAAGGAGAACTTCACCAGGCTCAGGAAGGAAGCTTCTAGAGCTTTGGGATGAAATTAAACTGATAAAGTGGTTTGAAATACCATTTTAATAAGACCAATAAATTAGCCACTAAAGAAAAAAAAACCCTACAGAGTTAATGAATCAGCAGCTAACTTTCTTTTTTTTCTTTTCTTTTTTTTTTTTTTTTTTGGTACCAGACACTGAACCCAGGGTGGTAGGTAGGATGGTGCTTAACCATTGCTGAGCCATGTCCCTCACCTCTTTCTTTCTCATTTTTTTAAAGGCCTTGCTAAGTTGCTGAGTCTGGCTTTGACCATTAATCCTCCTCTCAAGTCTCTGGGATTACAGGCATGTGCCACCAAGCCCAGATAAATGCCTTTATTAACTGAATCAGAAAGAGAAAAAAAAATGTGAGAACTTGAGAGACATAAGAGAGATACTTTAAGCTAAAGTGTCTTTCATCAAGGACTTGTACCCTCATCATGGGGGTTACCTACTTTACCTCTCCATAAAGTTGACCTTACTGCTTGAAGAATTTTAATAGAGTAGATTTCTAAGCCCATCATTCTGCAGCTTATGCTAAAATAAAAGACGTTAACCTGATCAGAATTTAAAAGTAGTAAATACCACAGTCACAATTCCTTGAGTTCAACACCTTTGATTTATTTGTCTTTACAGCAGCCTGGCCTGGTAGTCAAGAGATGCTCCTTAAATAAACAAATGATCTGGCAGAGGAAAAGCCAAGCCATGCCTTGGAGTCCTAAGGACTCTGAGTCTCCTTCCTTGAGTTAAGGGTGCAATGGAGACCCTCTGACCTCTAAGCAAGTCACTCTGCATGAATCATGCAAGCTGTGTCATGTTCTAGAAAGGGAATCAGACCCATTCCAAATGAAAACCAGGCTCCAAGTCAGGTATAATGTCCCAGGCTGCTTAAATAAGTTTGCTATTTTCATGATAAGAGCAGCTAAATTTTCTGGGCTCTGGGAAGTAGCAAGCGCTCTGAAACATCTACTATCAAGACCGTATGCCTTTGACAGCTTTGGACACTGTCTTTGGGGGTAAAACATTCCTGTTAAAACCAAAGTCCTCACCTATGTCCAGACATAACAATGGACATTTTATTACTAGTCAGCCTACCAGCCCAGAGGCCTTGACTTCACTACCCAAGTACCCTTCTCCCAAGCTGAAACAAACTTATTCTAAAACAAGTTAATGCAGGTAGATAGTTTAAAGAGACTTTAAACACAGGCTTATTGTGGATGCTTTGCATCCATATCTGCAGGCCAAGCAGTGGGAAACAGTGATTTCGACAGGCAAAAAGTGTGATTTTGACTCCTAAAATCTAAATGAACACAATGATTATTGCAATCTTTGGTCTGTGATGATTAACCACAGGAAACCAGCAGCAAATGCTTGTTCACAGCCTGTTCGAATTCCTAATGCTATCTGTAGTGCCAGTGTTAAAGAAAAAATATTGTGACACTTGTTAAAATGGTAAGGCAGATCTATTCAAAGGGAGCCATGGTGATGGGTATTGGGGCCATGGCAATGGGGCCTTGCAGTGGGAGAAAGAAATTGGGCTCAATTCCAACTCCAAAAAGACAATGGGGATTTATAGCCAAAGTACAGTGTAGGGGACAGTTGATGCAAAATTACTAAGAGCAAACATCAAGGATAAGGGGGTTTATAGCTAAACAAACTTAATGGGATTGTAGCTGAAGGCCAGCCAGCCAGGGTGATAAGACATAGAGAGTAGTCGGATGCCAAGGGTGGGGCATCTACCTTAAACTTAGCAGAATTCTTGCTGGTAGAATCTACAAGAACAGAAGTGGCAGCTCGAAGCCTGGCCTAGTCAGGCAGAGGACTGAAAGGAGTTGCTTAACAGAGTAGGCACCCCAGCAGAAAACAATGCAATATTCTCCAGAGCCTCAAATTCAGTTTGCCAGCATCCACCTACACCACTGGTTAAACACTCTCTGCCTTCCTGTTCATTTTATATTTTCTCAAGCTATTTCCCCCACAGAATCCTTTCAGTCACCTGTGCCACTTTCTTATGAGCGAGGAAATGAAGGCTGGGAGGGAAAGCTCGAGGCTACTGCTTGATCCAAAGGCAGAGTGGGAAGTTCTATTTGAGAACCCAAGCCAAAAGCCCACCTTCCTGCGCAGCAGGGACAGTTCTCACTCCAGCTGCAGCCCACCTACTTGCACACATTGTTGCAGCCTCAGGAACAGGGACCCCAGCGGACAGGGTCAGTGACAGTAGAGCAGAGAACACACCAGTTCTTGTTGGCCCAAGGACCTCAAGGAAGAAAATATGCAATAGCATTCAGCACACTGACAATTTTGACATGTTCCTAATATCTCCTAGGGTCAAGGTGAAAAATATTGATACTTATATTGGAAAGAGACTGCACAGCTAGTTTTAGGAAAAATTGGAGCCCCTTAAATTTATAAGCATTCTTCAAAGATCAGGAGAAGAAAACATGGAAAAGAAATCTTTTAATTAGATGTTTTCCAGTCCACTAAATTTTCTAATATAAAATTTAATGCAGCTTTTGCTCCCAGTAGCCTTTTTAATTTTTCATAACAGGGATGTTGTCTTCAATTTATATTGGTTTTTATGATTTGCTTGTTTTTTGGTTTTGGTATCTGTCCTTGGCCACTAACTTGATTACTTTATTCTAATGTTTTCTGCATAATTTCTGAATGATATTATTCCTCTGTTTATGCACTTATTCAGTAAATAGTTTTGGCAACTTTCAGAATGAAAATCACTGAACCATGCATCAAGGAGCACCGAGGATCAAGACACAATTTGGTGTGATACTAAAAGGGGAGGACGCCCACCAATATCCATCCTGGAAAAGCATTCACATCTCAAGCAAAAGGACTTTAATGTATGGAGATTGATAAGACAGGTGTTGGAAAAACAAGAAGCCTACAAGCAAATGGTAAAATAATCCAGAATAAACAATGGTGGCACCACTGCCATCCATAGGCAGGAAAAACACGGAGGTTGCTTCTAGGACCCATGGTTAGGGACTCCATCAGAGTCTGGAACCACGTGGAAGTACGAACCTCAAAGAACACACGCTCTTCCAGACACAGCTCCCAAGACACAGGGGAGGGGAAGGAGACACTAGTTCTCTTGTACATTATTCCCTCATGGAACAAATCAGTTGACACTGGAGTGTGGGTAGCACAGCCCACAGGTCAGCCTCCGTAACACAGAGCAGAGCAGAGAAAGGCAAAAGTCTGAGCAAGCAGTCCGTTCACTGGGAGTGTTGATACCTGTGTAATAACCAAAGCAAATGAGCAATTCTACAATGAAAGATAAACGTTTAATAACCTTAAAATAATTGCCTTAACAGAATTACAGGCAAAACATAATGAATGTTTAGAGAACGGAAGTATCTACTCTATTTAGAATTGCAGATTCCTTATGAAAGGTGAAGCACTGAAAAAATGGGGAAAATGGATAGAACTTTGAAATCTAAAGACGGTATAAAAATTATACTTACAAAAGACTAAAAGGCATATAAATATTCTGGAATCCACTGCTGAGACCATATTAAAGATGGACCAAAGTGTCAAGACAGGGAATGTGAATTTTTCCTGGTACATTAGAGTCACTGAAGATTAGGAGGCAGGAAAGTGACAAAATCTTTCCAACAGCAATACATAAAATCTGTTGGACATGGAGACATCAGGTAGAAGACAAAGTCTTTAACTAAGGGGTGGTCGTGAGACTAAATGGAGCCTTCTCTAACTGGTTAGGTATCAGAGAACAGGAGTGGTAGAAGAAGAAGGGGGAGACCCAGGGGAATGCCACATTCTAGTAACTTCCAAAATAAGTGAGTGAGAAATTAAGCACAAAGAAAACAAATGCTGAAAAAACAGTGGTAGGATTTTTAATTTTAGAGAGAATTTCAGGTAGTATCTGAACTGAATTTGAAATCAGAAGATTTGGGCTTGAGACATACATCAAATAATTTCTCTCTACATCATACCTTCTTCTTACATAGTCTTCCTGCTCCCTCATGCTTTAAGGATATGCAAAGTTTCTAATGGTATCTTTGACTTCTCTCTCCAGAATGAACTTTCAGTTCCTGCACCTACTGATAAATATTTCTAGCTCATTATTCCAACAGCAAATGTATCTGTCATGTCACCATATCCACCAAGGGTCCCATCATCTACAACTACAGACAATACAGTCACACCATATTTAATTTGACTACATAAAGTGTTGTTCATTAGCATAAGTTTAGAAGGGACTATAGGCATGGTAGGCAAACACTGACAGGTGAAATACAGCTGGTACCTAACTTCCATGGTTAGATACTTTCAACAAAACATAGCCAGCATTTTGTAATAGACTTGATTAGTATGGTGTCAATTTTTCTCTAGCAATTCTCTAGAAAGCACTGAAAAAGAGAAAATGCAGGCTAGGATGTATATGATAACATACTTTTGAACTAGTATATTGGCCTCTACAGAAATTAAGGCATTATAGAGAAGATATTATCTAACATGCCATGTTTAAACCACTTAGACGGTAACTCAAAACCTACACAATCTGATAACAGCCTTCTTCTCAGGTGTTATCTCTTTGTAAACATTCAGTCAATAGCTCAAATTCCAGTATGTGAAAAATGAAGCTCATTCTCTATTCCAGGCCTTGTGCCAGTCATTACACCAAGCACCCACCAGCCACACCTCTTCCATTTAAATATCCCTATCACTACTCTCTAGCTGACCAGGCTCCTCTCATAAGGAAGCCTTTTGCCCATCTCTGCATATGTGGAAATCTGTCCATCCACAGCAGCATATTGGTGAACAGGAGTGACCTGACTGCCTAGGCTTCAAATCCAATTCCACCAGTAACTACCTGTGTGACCTAGCTGAAACTCTACGCTTCAGCTTCCCGCTTTGTCTTGTTTATAGGATGGTTGTACACATTGAAAGTACTCAGAAGAGCCTGTATGGTTTAGAACCATACCAAGAATTTGTTAAGTGTCAGTAAATGCTAATAAGTAGTAGCAGCAGCATTTGAATGCCTGCTGAAGAAGACCTATCACATGCCTTATGCTCATGATGACTCAAGTTCATGGTTCAGACTCACATGGTTCTTGACATCTGTGGCCTTGCATACGTCTGATATCTAATAAACTAAATTCTTTCTTATGTTTAATTGATAAAATGCTCCTTAAAGATAAGCTGCTATGACATTTTTATATTCCTCCAGCACACAGACATATGCCTCACAATGCCTAATAGTAATAATAAGTTATATAATATATGTGCATGTGAATTAACTTGGTGGACCCTAAGGAAAATACAATCCTTTCTCACCGGGAAACATCAACACAAATGTAGCTGCCAAAATGGGAGGAAGGTGGCTATAGAATTTCCTTCTCATCAAGCCTTTCTTAGTATCTCTGTTTCCTATCAGCCTGGGTTGGCTTCGATTCTTTCCCGTTAGAGGCTGGGCAATGAGCTAAATAATTTATAATTCTATCAATTCATCCCCAAAATACCTTCAGGTCAACATGCCTCCAAACTTTGCTGTTCGCTGCCCCTAACAGCTCCCACTGGGAGCCAGGCCAGGACCCTTGCATCCCTGAGCTTATCCCACTGGCATGTTGCTGGGACCAGCTGGAGCTGGCCTGTTTCTGGAGAGGCAAAAGAGCCTCAACTGATGATTTGACCATGCGAAGAAGTGATCACAGCTGCTTCAGAGGAAATCAGCAAAGAATGTCAGGAGGAAACGGCCCCAGGGAGTAGAAATGCTTTGCCCTCTTAGATGTTGGTTTCGCAAGCCAGTGGACAAATGACAAGCGAGAAATGGCACTCAGGATCAGTGATAGTACTGGGAAGTGGCTTTAGTCTGCCAGCTGTACCACACATCTGCCACCCCTTGCTGAGAGAAACCACTGCACGAAATAGATAAGTTTCCCAGCATGACTAACTTATTGAGTGACTATCTTTGCTGCTTTTCCCCTCTTGCTGATGGGAAAAGAGGTGTCAATGAAAGAGCACGCTCGAGGAAGCCCTGCTGCTCCGGGGCACATCCGCCCTGGACGAGTCTTCTGGGGCATGATGGACACTCGCCTCTGCTCTGTGGACTCACACTGTTGTCTTCAGCCCCTCCTCTAGCCAGCACCCTAGGGAATCGGCCTTTCCCCTCCATTCACTGGGAGGGCTGCCACTCCAATGCTGGACTGTCAGGAAAATTCAAATGCAGGATGCGGGGAAGTACACTCTTCGCTCTTATAAACCTAACTCTTGCAAAGTTAGGCCTGCAACATCATCACATTCATCCAGTTTCAGGCTTATTTGTCACTCTTTTCTAAGCTATGCAGAACAGTAGTTCCATGAACAATTAATAGGAAATTCCTGAAATAAAGGATTTGAGGTCTAAATGAGTCTAGGAAACATGGTCATATAGTTCCTTGAGTGGGAGAAAGCAGAAGGGGGTGGCAGTACAGTCCAGTGATTGCAGGAACCCTGGGTTCACCTGCAGAGGTAGGCAGCACCTACAGGTGAAAGCCACCGATGAAATGTGTTGAGTTTAGAAGAGACACTCCTCTTTGGTGACTTCATTTGGGAGGCCTGTAGGAACAAATCTCACTCGTCTATATTAAAATGCCTTTCCAATTTCATATGAAACAAGGCTAAAAGTTCCCCAGAAGCTCTTACACCCCCTTTTTCCAGGAAAATTCTGGAAGTATAAATGAATCTCTCTAAAAGAACTTCTTGAAAGGTGATCAAAAGTTGCCTGTGGCATCCTGAAGTCTCTCTGGGCACTTGTGAGGCTTGGGGAAGGACAGGCAGGGACTCTTAGGCCACAGACAGGAAACTGGAGGGGATGATGGCCACAATGCCTGTGGACTGTGTTCATTCAGAGAAGGGGCTGTGAATTGAATTGTCAGGTCCAATCCTGGCTATGACACTGGTCAGTGAGAACAAATTCACCACCCAGCGCTTCCATTTTCTAATCCGTAAAATGAGGAAGTTTGTCCCAGATTATTTCATGGATTCTTTTGGCTGTACTTCCAGCTACTAGACAATAACTCTAAGCAAAGAGGAAACACATCTTTCTTGCTCCCCACTCTAACTCTAGCACCAAATGCAATTCTAAAATATAATAGGTGCCAAATGGACTTTTTTTTTTGTTTTTTTTTATGTATGGACACTCAAATATATAAAATGCAAAGTTCAACATACGCAGGTGGTTCATAAAATTCAGGACAAATATTCCTCTTTTCCCTCATTTCTGTCTCAATTTTCTAGATGATATCCCAAGATGTGCCCTTATTAGATTTGTTGCACTGGTGCATTGAGTTCCATTGTCACCTACCAGAGACCATACAGATTCTTTAACAAGGAATTTTGGCAAGAACAATGTGTCAGACATATCACTGTGTGGAAAAGATGACTGATGGTGATGACTTGTGATTTAAGGTTCAGAACGGTGAAGTACCATTCTGAAAAGAAAAAGAAAAGAAACTATTTCACACAAAAAAAAATCTTGCCAAGTTAAAAATAGGGCTGCCCCAAGGAAAACTGAAAATGTCAGGCATTGTTTCTGAATCTTCAAATTCCCTTTTACAGTCTCTTTCCCAAATTCAACAAAGGACTCATCATCATTTACCGTATTTGCATGTTTAAGCCCTTAATCTCATACTGTGCAATGAATGACATATGTTAAAGGAATTCTGACAATAGAAAACACATGCAGAAACATTTCTCAAGATAGTTCAATAGGAGGCTGAGAAATCTTTGTATTTCTTGTGCCTGATGGTATGGAGCTTGGAGTAGAATAAGAGGTCCACAGAACACTTCCCTAAAATGAGTGAGGAGGTTCCTGGCCTATACTCAACTTCCTGAACCATGTGGCAGGGGTCAAGGTGAAGGGCTTACTGTGACCCAGCCTTCTCCCTCCTGTGGGTTACTACTCCAACACAGTGCAGGGCAATTCCAAGTCTTTCGAAATGGGTCACAAGTTACCTTCCTCTGAATCTGACCCAGAGCAACTTCAGTTTCTAGGGTTTCTGTTCATCTAGCATTTCAAGACTAACACCAATTCCATATGGCAGCTCTGGATTGTTTTCGTTTGGGAGATTTGTTTTGTTTTGTTTTGTTTTGTTTTTTGGTGCCAGCGATTGAACCAAGGGGCACTTAACCACTGAGCCACATCCCTATTCCTCAGTTCTTTTCATTTTTTTTAAATTTTAAGACAGGATCTCCCTATGTTGCTTAGGGCCTTGCTAAGTTGCTGAGGCTGGCCTCAAATTTGCAATCCAACTTTCTGATCCTCCCAAATTGTTGAGATTACAGGTATATGTCACCATGCCCAGCATGACTCTGGTTTTTTGAACAAGATATTTAAGCTGATCTATAATTTTAAATGTAAAAGAATACTTTAAATTAGGCCTATCAAACTCTCTCTTTTTACTGATGACATGATCCTGTATCTGGAAGATCCAAAAAACTCCATCAGTAAATTCCTCCAACTCATAAATAGATTTAGCAAAGTGGCAGGATACAAGATCAACACACATAAATCAATAGCTTTCCTATACACTAATAATAATAGAACTGATGAAGAAGTCAGGAAATCAGTCCCTTTAAAAATAGCTTCAAAAAAAAAATAAAATACTTGGGAATTAACCGTACAAGTTAAATCAAAGATCTCTTCAACGAAAACTATCGGTCATTAAAGAATGAAATCCAAGACGACCTAAGAAGATGGAAAGATGTCCCATGATCTTGGTTAGGCAGAATTAATATAATAAAAATGGCCATTCTACCGAAAGCTTTATATAGATTTAATGCTATCCCTATAAAGATACCTATGTCGTTCTTTACAGACAAAGAAAAAGCAATTCTCAAATTCATTTGGAACAATAAGAAACCAAGAATTGCCAAAACTCTACTAAACA
The DNA here is from genome assembly GCA_004027875.1 of Aplodontia rufa. NCBI lineage: Eukaryota > Metazoa > Chordata > Mammalia > Rodentia > Aplodontiidae > Aplodontia > Aplodontia rufa. The sequence continues at coordinate 816 of PVKS010021411.1, read as the reverse complement.
AGAAAGATGAAACAGGCGGTTTTGCCATACCAGATTTAAAACTATACTATAGAGCTGAAGTAACAAGGACAGCATGGTACTGGTATCAAGATGGGAGAGAAGACCAATGGAATAGAATAGAAGACCCCAAAACAAACCCTCAAATCTTTAAACATCTGATTTTTGACAAAGGGGGGCAAAATATTACATGGAGGAGAGACAGCCTCTTCAACAAATGGTACTGGACAAACTGGTCAGCCACTTGCAGAAAGTTGAAATTAGACCCATATCTTTCTCCTTGCACCAGAATCAAATCAAATTGGATCAAGGAGCTAGGAATTAAACCAACTACCTTGCAATTGGTAGTAGACAAAGTAGGTCCAACACTTCAGCATTTGGGAGTAGGCAAAGTCTTTCTCAACATGTCTCCTAAAGCGAAGGAAGTAAAGTCAAAAATCAGTGAATGGGATGCCATAAAGCTAAAAAGCTTTTGTACTGCCAAGGAAACAATCATAAGAGTCAAGAGGTTTCCTACGGAAATGGAGAGAATCATGGGCTATGATTCCTCTGACAGGGGTCTCATATCCAGAATCTACAAAATCCTCAAAAATCTCAACTACAAAAGCACTAGCAGCCCAATTAATAAATGGGCCAAAGAGCCAAATAGAAACTTCTCACCAGAGGACATTGATCAAGCCAATGAATACATGAGAAAGTGCTCTAAAACACTAGTAATCAGAGAAATGCAAATGAAAACTACATTAAGATATCACCTTATGCCAGTCAGAATGGCAAAAATGAAGAAAATAAACAATAATAGATGCTGGAGGGGATGTG
>PVKS010021410.1:21008-35359 GCA_004027875.1 Aplodontia rufa | reverse complement strand
ACTTACACACCCATCCATCCATCATCCACGCACCCACTCACCCATCCATCTACCCATCCACCCACCCACCTATCCATCCACCAACCTACCTATCCATCCACCCACTCACTCACCCATTCATCCATCCATCATCCATGCACCCACCCACCCATCATCTACCCATCTACCCATTCATCCACCCACCCACCTACCCATTCATCCATCCACTCACCCATCCACCCACCCACCTATCCAACCACCCACTACCCACCCATTCATCCACCCATCATCCATCCACCCACCCATCCATCCCCCATTCATTCTTCATCCAATTTGACAAAAGTTTATGGGACACAGCTCTGAAGACAGAAAAGGTCCCTTGCCTGATTTGGTTTAATATCCTCCGTGTTCCTGTGCGACTGTCTGTCATGTGACTGTGCGTCTGGCTGAGTCCTGTGTTTCCCTGTGTTTGACTGTAAGCGTGTCTGTCTCTGGGTAGTGACTTTGTTATCTGTGAAATGGAAGCATCCTATTGAGTGTCACCAAAACTTTGAGAAACAATGGCTGGCAAAAATGGCAGCAATGGCTTCTGCAAGTTTGTCCAGGCTAGATCCGGTTGCTTTGTCTGAATGTCCGACCTCTCAGAATGGGCACATTTAGCTCTCTGAAATACAGCAGTAAATAGAAGTAGCACCGTGTCAGTTTGCGTGACACCCAGAGACCCCGCCAAAGGTGCTTTCACAGTCCTTTCTACAACTTGAAGACAAGGCAGGGCATCTTATAGATGAGGTGCTGAGGCTCAGAGACGTATAGGATCCTGCCTGAGGTCGCACAGCTTCAAGTGGCAGGGCCAGGGCAGTTTTCTGCACTTATAGGACCTGGTTCCTACTCTGGACAGTCCCTCTCTGCTTTGAGCGTGTGACCCATGTGACAGCTCTTGGTTTTCCCTTTGCCAGAGAGCTCCTCCACTCAGTGGACACTGGGGAGCTCATGGGAGCACCACCAGGATACAGGACAGCAGAAGGAAGCCTAGGACTGGCCTCTGTGGCAGCACCGGATTCTCTAATGAGTAAGTTGCTGGGCCCTGCATGGTGCTCCGGCCCAGGCCAGTGGGGCTCAGTGGAGAGCTGATCCCACCTGGGATATTAGCGGAGGCTCAGTGTGAACGGTCCTTGCCCCAGCTCCCTGGCTGTGTGACCTCACTCACATCCCTCTGTCCACCGAGAGACAGCTTTCCCAGCTGTAACACGTCAACGATGGTCATTGGTCAACGCCCTTCAGGGAAAGGCCAGCAGGAAGGAGCCCACCTGAGTGAGGGTGAAGGAGCCCGCGTGCTTGCCCCTGCTATGATGCTGGATGGCGCCCACCCCTGCCAAGAGCAGGCCACGCTCCTGAAAGTGACCCTGTCATAGCATTTGGAGCCACGAAGCGGCTGAGACTTTGTGCTGGATTGGTTGCCATAGAAAGCAGGGGTCTTCTATGGCTGGGCGTCCACATCAATCTTGCCTAGAAAGAGATTGAACTGGAGCCAGGCTAAGGCTGCAAGGGTCAGGACATGGCCACTGTGCAGCCTTGCCAGCGTAGAGACCCTGGGACTAAATTCGCCTTTCTTCTGGGCTCAGATGTCTGTTTTTGTCTTGATCGCTCAGGGTCACAGTGTCTGAAGGTGATGTTCCTTGTTGATGCTCAGCAGGAGTCCTGAGGTCTATGCTGATGGCAGGAATCAGGGGCTCTGCATCCCCTCAACGTCCCCCAACCTGTGCTTCTCACAGGAAGCCGCTGGCTGCCCCAGGTCCTCTGCATCCAGACTCAATCAGAACAGCCAGAGGTGGGACCCACACACTGGGGACTTCAAAAAAATCCAAGGTGATTGAAAAGTGCAGCCGTAGCGGGGGGTGCCGGTCTAGCTCTTGGTGTTACTGGTTTGATTTAGAGAGGAAGTATCTGAAATGATTGCCCAGAGCCCATCACAGGGCAGGATTTGGAAAGACATTTCTCTTCCTATTCCTCATCTGCGTCCTCTCCCTTTGCTCCTCCAGCATTCTTATTTCCTTGGGATAAGGTGGGTCCCCAGCAGTGAGATTTTAAAATCACCCCAGGTGTTGTGAATCCATAATCAAGCATGAGAAACACTGGACAGACAACCAGCCCCTGCCATCTGGAGCTGGCCTTCACACTCCTGCCGGACACTAATAATTCTAGACATCAGCATCAAAACCCCAGTTCCTCCTAGTTCTTACTCTTCTCCTTCCTCCTCTTCTTGTTCACAGGAGATCCTCTCCCACCTTCTCAAGCTGGGACAGCCAACGTATGAGCATAGAGAGGAAAAAACTGACTTGGAAGGGACTTAGAACTTGGTACTTTGTGCTGTGTGGCCTTCATAGGTTGCTCAGCTTCTCTGTGCCTAGAGCGTTCCTCAGTGAGAATGCAAGTTTCAGTGCCAAAGTTCCTGGTTCTGCCACTTAATTCCTAAGTGATTAACAATTTCCTTAATTCCTCTGTGCCTCAGTTTCCCCATCTTTACAGTGGAGTAGCAACATCACTTACTTCAAAGGGTTGTAGAGGGGGTCATGTGAGTCGAGGGACTTAGAAAGCGTATGTGTCAGTAGGTGCTGTTGTCATGACTGTAAGCGATGTCGGGAAGGCTGACTGCTAGGAGCAAGCAGGGGCCAGCCCTGTGCAGGGAGTGGGGCCCCAACCCCTGGAGGCAGAGCTGGGGGGAACGGCTGGTCTTAGCCTGGGCTCTGGGTCCAAGCTGGGGTGCTGAGGCTTGGTGGGGCTGGGGGTTACCTGCTCTCACAGCTGGAGGAGCGCGACTCAGAGCTCTGGGACCGCGAGGGCCAGTGGTGGTGGCGGTGGCGGTGAGACTTTCGGGGCCGGCTTCGAGAACTTGGGGGGGGGCGGTGGAGAGGGAGTGAATCAGAAGCAGGGAGAGAGAGAGAGAGATAGGTAGGCTGATTTCGCTCCTGTAACACACGTCCTTATTGTCCCCAAGGTGCTAAGCATCAGTACATCACCTTCCCAGCCTCCTGCCTGGGTCCCGGGGGCCTCTACCCAGCTGTACTGAGCGCAGGGGGAGCAGAGAGGGGCCCTCTGGCTGCAGCGTGGATGACACAGGTCTGGCCGGCACTGCCATGCTGAAAGTAGGCCAGGTGCAGGCCACAGCCAGAACGGAAAGTCACCTCCTGGTGTCACCTGTCCCTCGCCTAAGGCAGGAGTCACCATTTCGTAGGGCTTCAGGGCCAGACAGGTACCATAAGTGGCAGCCGTCAGCCCAGCACCAAAATCACAGCAGCTGAAGGCCTGGGGATGAGGAACGGAGCTGCTCTGCTTGCAGGAAGCTGGCAAGGTGGCCCTCCCATTTCTCAAGTGGATGCGGAAATCAAGAATTTTTCTTAATGCAAAATATTCCTATTTAAAATGGAAGTGCATAAAAAAAGATACCTCTTGGTGCAAACAAAACACATTTGCAGAGGAAATTAGGCCTTTGGGCTGTCAATTTATAACCTCAGACCTGGAAAATTAAATCCAGATTCGTAGTGTGAAGTCAAAACCCTTCCAGAATATGCTATAAACATCGTTGTGGGCCACAGTCTCTACCTCCACCCCTAATCGAGGCATTACAGCTTCCTTTGTTTCCTTCCGGAGAAGGATAACAGTCCAGAAGTAGCAGTAATGGAGACCATGCAGGGAATGTCAGTGGCTTGGGCCACGCCAGAAGTCAGCGGGAGCTAGAGATGGTTCTGTCGGGAGGCAGTCTGGTCACCTCACGAAAGGACTCAGAGATTCTTCTACGGTAATCACCAGGCCTTTCCCCATCCCTAAACTGTGATCTTGAACCCCAAGCACTTTCAGGAGCTAGCCCCTGGCTCTCTAGCCTCATTTTTGCAACTTCTGCCCTGACCTGGCAGGCTCAAGCCTGGGCGCTGGTCCCTAGGCCTGCTTTCTGGCTCATGCATTTCCAAGCCCCTGATGAGGGCGATGGTGAGGATGTCTGTCTCACATCCAGCACCAAACTTCATGCCAGGCACTGTGCGCTAGCGTCTTCCTTCAGTGACTCATCTGATCCTCATCGCATCTTAGAAAGTACGTTCTCTTATCTTCCATTCTATGGATGAAAATGCCCAGGCCCAGGGACTCCCAGCCACTTGCCTCTCCTGCAGCCTAGAACGGTGCTGCCCATCCTCACCCCAGCCTGGACCTCCCCTTCTGCAGGAAGCCACCTCACCACCAAGCCCTCTTCACAGAGCGTGTTCCCATCTGCCACCGGCACCCCAGGTCTGTCCGCTGTGCCCTTGGCACTGTGAGCCCCTCCAGGCCAGGAGAACATCTTCCCACCTTCGTCTTGGGGCCTCCCTGAGGCATGCTGGGTAAAGGAAGCTGCAGACCACTTGCTGAGAAGCAGCCCTGACCACGGGACTTGGGGAGGACAAGCCATGGGGTATTTTAGGCATGCCCTGCCCTGGTTCTCTTGCTTTTCTCTCTCTTGCCCATCTTCTGGCTTGCACAAGCTTCCTGATGCTCTGCTAGCAATTTCTGGGATGCATCCAGCCCTTGGCACTGGAAAGGAGGGCCACTTGATGCCACCATCGTCCCTGCCTGCATTCTGAGGTCCAGGCTGAGCCCTGACTCTGCGGCTGTCTATTCTGTAACTCCCGCCCCCCACCCCACCCACCAGGCAAGTGATGCTGAGATTTTTGAGAGCACGTGCTCTCTCCATGCTCAGCATGAAAACACACTCAATGCGTGTGACTAATAATTTCCCCTTGACTTGTAAACAAGCCTCAGATGGGAAGCTCCTCCCCAAGCTAACTAGACTCTGCTTCTTCCTGTGTAGCACTTCCTGGGCCTTCGTGGTGGTGGCTGAAATGCCCTCCTTCCCATTGACCTTGATGGAAAAGACCCTTGGGGGCAGCAAAGCCGGGTGCCCTCCCTCCTTGCCCCTGCCTCCTCTTGTCCTCCCCAGCAGCCAACTACCTTTCATCCTACTGCCTTTGATCCTCTCTTTAGAAGCTTCTTGGTGGGAGATAAAATATTAGTTGATTGGAAAACACACACAGTAAAATTTGCAGGGTATGAAGTAGGTGTGTTGTAACCAAATTTACTTTTAATTTGGTTGGGAACTGAACTCCACAGGCAGTGTGTCTGATTTGAATTTCTACTACCAGCTATAAACTGAAACAGCTGGGGCCCCGAGATGGCGGATAGGTGCTTCCCCGACCGCTCCTGTACACCCCGTAGCCAGGGCACGGACTCGCATGCATGCTCCCACATGCGTGCACACGCATGCTCACACCCCACAACCCATGCACGCACAGCACACATGTGCACACGTAGACCCCGTATAGTCAGTGCACACAGACACATAAAGAGTGCACGCAGAGAGCTCCTGGAGTTTGTGCAGCTCAGAGTGCCTACACGCAGACCATCCACGTTCACGCTCGCACGAGCACATGCACAAAAATGCACTTGTGTAAACACAGATGTATGCCACGTACGCACACTGAGTGCCCATGTTGCTTAAGCATTTGCACATGGGGGCACAAATGTGTGCATGATGATAATGTAGTGTGCACACTCCACGTATACGTACTACATATACATACATGCACAGCACGTACCAGGTGCACACACGCACACGTGTACTGCACAACTATGTGCACACATAATCACACATGCATCCGCACCCAAATTAAGTCATGTAACTCCACCTGGTGCTCATGCATGCTAAACCCACAGCTTCAAGTGCATGTGTAGTTCTATCTCCCTCCCTCTGCATGTCCTTCCCTTCCTTCCTTCCTTCCTTTCTTCCTCTCTCAGTCACCCATGCTCCCCTCCTTTTCCTGGTTTATTTGGCAATTAATGCTCTGGCTGCTCAGAGGCAGGTTTTCCATTCCCCGCACTGGAGATTATGTTCCAGGTGGTGCCCACTTACTGTGTTTTATGCCTCTTCTCTTCCCTTCTTCTGCTTTTTGGGCTGGAGGAGCTAAAGAAAAAAGGGATAATCAACTGAACGATGCAAAGAAAGGCAGCTAACGATGAAAATAAACAGGCAGTTAAAATGCTTCACATACAGTGGGCCACTAGATCCAGGCTGTTTGGGAGTGGATGCCGGTCATGGCCCAAGAGCAAGACAAGCCGCTGCTGACTTGGCCGTGCAAGTTCCGTGGGGACAGCGAGCCCTCCTTGTAGGCTGAGTGTGGGGTGGCCGAGAATGCCAGGCTCAGCCTGGGTCGTTGGATGACAACCCGCCAAGGTCAGAAAGGAAATAGTAACGCTATCTGCCATTTCCGAGGCTGTGTCACGGGCTGGGTGTTCTGCTAAATGCCTCATGTCAACGATCTCACTTTATTATTGTCCCTAGGACCCATGGGTGGAGGAACAATTGGATAAATGCACATTTTACAGATGTGGAAACCAAACCTCTAGTGGGCTAAGAAGCTTGCCCACGATCGCACAGGGGACTGGGAGGGTCTCCAGACCAGGGGACCCCAGCGTCCGCGCTTTTGGCCCCATCTGCTGAATCAGTTTATGGGTGGACCTAGTACTCAGGGAGACAACTGAAGCCCCACAGAGCTTGGTCCATTCTGAAATGTTGGTGCTCATGTGTTTTTAATACCCAGTCTTTTAAAATTTAAACATAATGGAACTAGAGGGTTGGAGTGTGGGCAGAATGGACAGCAGTGACTCGGGGTCCCAGGGCAGTCACTCGGAGACTCAAGAGAGTGAGTGCCACACTGGCTTCACAGTGTCCCCAAGAACCTGCCACTGCCTAGGTCCTGGGAAGCGGGAAATTAATTTCATCCAACTCAAGCAAGTGCAGGAACTGAGTCCACGTTGAGACTTGGCCCCAGCAGAGGAAGATCTGAGCTCAGGTCCCAGCAGGTCCCATTTTCCTCCATGAATGGGGCCACCACTTAGGCTGTGGGGCCGAGTGGATAGATGACATTGCCTGTCATCTACTTGATGGAGGAGTAAATGACAGGGATTTGCATTCTTTAAACAGTTCTAGATATCGTGTCATTTGAGAGGCCATGAGCACCTGTCCTGATCCTCTGTGTGACATTGGCTCTGATACCACTTGGCTTGTGTGGACATTTCTGTCCCACCTCCTTAAACTCAGTTTCTCCATCTGTAAAATGGAAATGAGAGATGTCCACCCTTCGAAGGTGTGATAGGGGATTAAATGCATCCACACTCGGAAGGATCCCTGAGCGGGGATGGCTTTAATTGGGCTCACCCGGGATTTCAGGCTACCAGGCCCTGGCCTCCGTCGCCTGGCCAACTCTGGGAGCTCTCCAGAGCAATGAGCCCCATGCTTCCCTAACGCCCACACTCAAGAGTTCAAAGGGTGGCGTGAAAACAGACTCAGACAGAACGAGGGATGCTTTCCGGGGCTGGCCCAAGAGCAACCAGCTGACCTCCGCGGAAGCTGGAAGCTGGCTTAGCGCTGAGCACATTCAGGCAAATCAGCGCAGGTTTTCATTGTGGCTGAATCTGAGGCTCAGAAGATGAAAGTGGCCTGGCCGAGGACTCAGAGAGGGAGGCTAGGAGGCTGGGGGAGGGCGAAGGAGCAGCCAGAGTCTTACCTGTGCCTTCTCTTCTTGGAGAATGACCTGATTCAAAGGGAGGAGAAGGAGGGAGGAAGGAGGAAGGGAAGAAGAAAGAGAGGGGAGAGAAGAAATACGGGTGAGTTTGGGTCTCTGCTCCTGGGAGGAAGCTTGTGACCATGCTGGGGGTCAGGGCACCTGGCCGATTCTCCTCCTCTAGCTGATTCCAGAATGTGAAGCTGGCAGGGGGAGCACTGGCTTGCATTTCCAAACCAAAGCCTACCAAGCTTCAAAGCTCACCCAGAATTCTCTGCATGGCTATCCTGGTGAGGGTGCGGAAGGGGGCATAGGAGAGAGTCTTCCCCTCCTCTCATCTCTCTGCCTGCTGGTAGATTCATCTTCCTCCTTGCCCTCTTTCCCTCCTCTTCCCACTCCTCGCTGTCATGAGACCACCATCTTCCATGTGTAGGACTCTTGCTGTGTGCCAGGTTCTGGGCTAAGAATCCATCGCACCCACTCTCATTCAATCTTCCCCCAAACCCTGTGAAGTACGATTAACAACCATCTTCCAGACAAAGACACCAAAGCTCAGAGAAGTTAGTGAAGTTGCCCAGGGCCACACAGCTTCACCCATGTAGCATCTACTCAGTCTTCAGAGCTCCCCTCGGATGTCCTCTTTGTAGCCCCCCAAGTGGGTCAGGTTCTTCTATGCTTCCCCAATCCCTGGTGGGCTTCTGAGCTTAGTGATGTTAAAATATCTCCTCTTTCTAATCACCGTGTTCCCCTCCAGCCTGTGAGAGCCTGAGGACAGGGCCTGGGTTTGGCCATTGTTCTGTTTCTGGAGCCTGAAATCCTTATTTGTTGTTCATACTGGGGGTTCAATAGATAGCTGGGGAAAAGTGAGGATTGTTTCAATACACTGAAGCTTTGTTAGTTAAGAGAGATGGGAAAATCTCATTAAGACTGAAAATCCTTTTTGTAGTTGTGGTACTGGGGATTGGACTCAGGGGTGCTTAACCATTGAGCCACATCCCCAGCCCTATATATATAGATTTTTTTTTTTTAGTTTTGAGACAGGGTCTCAAAGTTGCTTAGGGCCTTGCTAAGTCACTGAGGCTGGCTTTTAACTTGCCATCCTCCTGCCTCAGGCTCCTGAACCGCTGGGATAATAGGCGAGCATCCCCATGCCTGGCGAGATGAAAAACTTAAACCTTAATGCTTCTCTTGCCTCCAAGAAAGTCAGCCGGAAATTTCACAAACTTGAGAAGCTGGCTCAGGAGCAGGGTGGAGCTCAGTGGGGAGGGCTCTGGAGGGGCAGGCAATAGTATTTCCTTTTGTGAACCCCTCAGCTCTAAAGCTCCAAATCCTGAGCCTGCAGCAAAGGCCTGTTTCCAACCCCCTGGCACAGCCTCCTTTTCACGAAAAGAAACCCTTGATGAGAAGCCACCTGGCGCTAGGATCCAGATAGTGTCCCCCAAACGGGTGTAAGTTTCTCAGCGTAGGAAGATGCTGGTCTCCACTCACCACCTCTCCTCCGATGGGCTCCATGGGTGGAAAGATTTCCCACACCAAATTGCCATTTTACTAATAGCCTGTGTCTTCCATCCATTCCCTTATTTGCCCACATTTTTGTATTAAGCACAAACTCAGAGAGCCTCAACCGGGACATCTAGGCAGGTGGTGGACATAACCAGCGAGATCCAACTGAGTTTGAGACTATTCCGGCAACAGGCGCTGAGACGTGGCCCAAGCCCCAAATTGGGAAAAGACACACTGAAGCCACGTTGAACCGGGCTTCACATGCAGGGGAAAAACCCAAATGACCCCTCATTTTTCTTTTTTCTTTTTTTTTGGGGGGGGTTCCATTAATAATCCAATCACTTACTGCACCGGAAGATGCAAAAATAAAATATAATCCATATTTTTCCTGTTATCCACAGCCAACCACAGGGTTTGGAAAATGTGTGTCAGTGGGTAAAGCAGCCGGAGCCAGTTCTGTCTAACTGCTCTGTACCCCTCAGGCCAGCGGAGGGCTGCCCGTGGGAAACTGGTCCAATGAAGACAGACCTTCCTTTACAGAGGAGCTGCAGTGTTGGATTTTTGTATTACAAAATCTTCCAATTATAAAATGTTGGCTCGGAGACCTCTGGTTTATATCTTTCTGTCTTTTCCCTCCTGTAAACAATGCATGGACGGGTTGCTGTGTGCCAGAGTGGACATGTGTGTGACAGTGGGCAGCTTCTAATGCCTTTCTCCACCCACAAGGGTGGGCCATCCCTGGCTGCCACGTTTTCCAAGATCCTACCTCTAGGACACAGTTGGATTCACAGATGGGGCTGTTCCTGGGGAATTTGGAATAAAGAACAAGACACAATTCAGGCTCAGCTTGCAAGGTCTCTACCTGGCCAGGAAGCAGAGGGAGCTGAGGCTCCTTCCTGAGTTCCATGAGCCTTGGTCCTCACCCCTTGCCCACACCTAGATGGCCTCTGAGACCCTCCTGATCTAATCAAGTCACCGCTGGCCTGAGTTATCTTTGGTGGACATCTGCTCCCCCCAACTAGAGTCCCAATTTATACACAATATTAATAAATAATAATATATTCATCAAATAATTTCACTACACAAATGGCTTGAGGTGGTTACAAATGACATTTTGGTTCCCTGATTCCTAACCCACCTCGGATGCCCCTGTCTGCAGAGAAAGAAGGACAATACCTGCGTCGCTTGTGCTTCTTGGAACTTTTCTTCTTCTTTTTCTTGACAGGCGATGGGCTGTAGGATGGGGACCTGCGGAATGGGAGACACACTTCAGAGGGAGGCTCTCGGAGGCCAGAGTCGGTTTCAAAGAGTCCCTTTCCCAGCCCCTCTATAGGGTCTCAGCCCTTTTAGGACTACACACCAAGATGATCTTAACACTGATAGTAGCTTGCATTTGTTTTAAACATTACCATATACTTTTTTTTTTTTTTGGTACTGGGGATTGAACTCAGAGGGACTTTACCACTGAGCCACATCCCTGGCCCCTCTTTATTTTTTTATTTTGAGACAGGGTCTTGCTAAGTTGCTCAGGGCCTTGCTAAGTTGCTGAGGCTGGCTTGGAACTTGCAATCCTCCTGCCTCAGCCTCAGGAGCCGCTGGGATCATAAGCGTGCACCACTGTGCCTGCAACATTACCCTGTATTTTAATGTATTATTTATTCCCCCAATGCTTCCTAGGTGCAGTTGCTACCCTTCCTTTCCTGATGAAGAAAGAGGGATTCTGAGGGGTGAAGTGAGTGGCCCAGAGACACGCAACAAAGAAGAGGATGAGCTGGGATTCAAGTGGCGATCTCTTTTACGCTAGGGGATTTGTCCCATGGTGTCTCCCACAGCTGCCCTCTTGGTCAGCCCATTAAGGTTTCTGCTGCTCTCCCGGCAAGCCATGCCCCTCTTCCCATATTCTGTGGTCACTCCTCTGTCCCACCTTGTGGCCTCTCTGGTAGGACAGAGCCCCTGGAGGTGATCTCACCAGCCAGTCACAGCGTGGACGGTGCTATCAAAGGGGCGCCTGAGAAGCTTCTCTACGCCCATAGGAGTGACTCAGACTGAGGCCAGAATTCCAACCTTGACTCTGCCACCAACTCAGAGTCATTTTGCACACATCTTGGCTCATCTCTAGGGCTATTTCCCCACTGACAGACCAAGATTGCAACAGAAACAGCAACCTCAATGCCAGCAGGAGCGTCTCTGATAGCAGAAATGCATGAAGGGGGCACTGGAAGACAGGAGCGGGTGGTGGGGACCGCGGTGAACCAGAGAGCGCCTGACTGCAGGAGCTGGCTGCCTCTCAGATCAGCCAAGCACCCAGTGTGGGCATGCAGGCCGAGGCTTCCAAAGCACCTGTCTTATCCATAGAAGCCTCCAGAAAACCATATTATTATATGAAATCTCCTGATTTTTAAGTATTAGCTACCATTAAAAAAAAAAAAAAAACACAACTTTGCGGATTAAACAAAATATGCAGGCAGAGGGAAATGACTGAGGAACCACTGGACCCTTGAGGAATCTCAATATCCATTCCCAAGCATGTGCTTGGTGGACATTTATTGAATGAACGATTAGTGAAGCCTGAGGCCCACTGTTTCCTTATTTGAAGAGTTCTTCGATCCACTCTTAAAATTGGAAACTCAGCTTGCCCCAATGCTGCAACTTATCTTACCATGGTTAGATCTTCCCACATTCTGTACTGGGTCCTCCTGGGGCCTGACCTTTTAGAAGTCAGTAAAGGGGTGTCCAGGAACCCAGAGTCCAGGCCCAAGTGGTTCAGACACTGCTCTCTGCTGCCCCCTGCAGGCGTCTATCAATAGTGCCTTGGAGGTTTGGTGAGATTCTCTGCTGCAGCCCTAGGAATTAAGTCTAATCCTCTGGGGCTGGAACACTAGGCAAACTGTCAGTCTAGTTAGTCACACTCAAAAAATCTGGAAACATTTTTAAATACAAAAAAATTTAAAGGAATTGTGTATAGAAAAAAATGCATAAAGTACAAAAGAACCACTTGCTGGCAAATATGGTTAAGTCCAGCCATTATCCTGGGCATTTGCCTTGATGGACAATTGAGCGCCCCTACTGAGGAGCCTGGGAATCAAGTCCCTGCAGATTGCCACCCGCTTCGCTGAGCCTTTCTTTTCTCATCCCTAAGATGGGACTAATCATGCCTGCTGGGTAGGGCCTGGTCGAGAAGGAAAGAGAGAATGGAAATGGGAGTAGTATAATCAGCTTCGTGTTACCCTCTGCATTGAGTGAGCCCTCAAAGCAGTTCAGTGCTCCTGGTGGTGACTATGCTTCTAATAATTGGTCACTTATCCTGTGCCAGACACCGACAGCTGTTTCCACATCCACTTCTCGCCTAATTCTTACAGAACCCCAAGAGGAAGGTATTGTTCTCAAAAAGTGCACATAGAGGTGAAGTCCAAGGTCACACAGCCAGTGAAGAGGCAGAGAAGAGATCTGAACTCTACCAGGAGCCACCATCTGACTCCAAAATCCGGTATCACCCTGCTCCTTCCTGCACCTTTAAGATTTCATCTTTCTGTGGTGGTCTCACCTCCTTCTCCTCTTCCGGGCAGATTTCTTCTTCTTCTTTTTCCCCCTAGAGGAGGGCGGTGGTGTGAAATCTCTGGCAGGGGAGGCACTGTGGGGAAAAAAGAGTCAGAGGCCTCGAGGTTCCCGCATCCCCCCAGCCAGAGAAGGGGAAGGACCCAGCTCCTTGGAAGATCAAGAACCCAGAGCAATTACCTAATTACCACCCCATGGCTGATTTGGCCACAGTTTAGATTAAGTGCCTCCAATAAGGTCTTAATGAGACAGACGCTCTAAGTTACCCAAACACCAATTGATTATTTAAAACGGAGTTATAGAGGTTAACTACTTCTTAATAGATTTATTATTGAATTTGCAAATGGTTCACCGTGGTAAATAAATCACTTTTTAAATAATTAATCTGCAATTCAGCCCCCTCCCTCCTTAATCCATCCTGTCCGTAGTTCCTGCTGGGAGGTGAGAGGTATGTTAAGTAGCAGCTGATTATTAAAAGTTTATTTGCAGAGGTCTAATGTAACGAGATCCATATCTTATATTGGCTCATGGAAACTAAAAAACCTCCGCTCCTTAGGAATAATTATTTCCTGTTCAATTAAATTCAAATGTTCAGGCTGGAGTTAAATGATGTTAAGTTATCTTCTGTTATAATTGGGGCAGGCTCCGGGGATTTTTTTTTTTAAATGCTACCGCATAGCAAAGAGAGAGATGATTTTGGATGGAGAACTATTGGGAATTGAAACACTGAACCCATTTGAACCTTACTGGGAAATGTAATATTATTATCATTATTTTAGTAGCAATACTGCATCTATTAAATGCCAAGAGTTTTAGTTCTTCTGGTACTCACAAAAACATTTGAGGTTGGTATGATTTTTACCATGTCATTTTATAGGTGGAGAAAAATGAGGCTCAGGAAGTGGAGCTGACTGGCCACACAATCAGGAATTCTACAAGTTGGGATTTGAAACTGTGTGACTCGTGCCCTGAGAGCTTTCTCCAAACCAGCTGCCTTCAGTGAGCTGGAAGTTACCCACTTCCCTAGAGAACATCTTAGAAATACTGCCGTTTTTAATTCCATTTTAAATATCTGGACCATTAGGATTAATAGGAGAGCGATAAAGTGATTAGAATATATGTGAAGATCTCTGCAGCTCCAATTAATGAAAATCACAGGACCATATAGAAAGTATTTCCGAGAAAGTCACTTTTGGCGGGTTCAAAGTAGGCATCATAGGGATTACAGACCCAGGTACTCAACCCCGCTGGCGCAAGATACGGCACAAACACAGCAGACCTTTCCAGAAGCAAGCAGGCTGCTCAGGCCAACACCGTGGGCAACGTCCAAATGTACTTTCCAAAAACCACTTGACGCGCAGAGCATGAGCCTGAGAAATATTTTCAAGTGACCAAACAAGGGGTGAATGGATGAACTAATTTAGTTACTTGTTAAATCATCGTGTTTCAAATAAACACTGCCTGGGGCAACAGCTGCCAGGAATTTGAGAGGAAAAAATTAAGGGATAAATATGCAAAAACAAAAAAATCCAAAACCGTTTAATGTTGCGTCTTTTAAAATGGAACGATCTCAGTATTTTGGACAAATGTTCCGACTCCTGGAACCCCAGGGTTCCATGGGAACACAGTTGGAGAACCACTGTCTGAGACTCAGATTCAAGGACAGGTAAAATTGAGCAAGTATTTAAATGGAGGTAGATATGGAGTCCGTGACGTGGTTATAACTGA
>PVKS010021410.1:0-20908 GCA_004027875.1 Aplodontia rufa | reverse complement strand
GTCCTGGTCTGGCACAGAGTCCGTTTGCAGGAAAGGCAGCTTCTGTTACGGTCATGCTCCACGTAACAGCGCTTCCATCAGTGACAGACAGTGGTCGCATTCGATGATCACGGAGCTGAGAAGCTCCTATGGACTAGTGACACGGTCGCCCAGCGCACTGCTCAGATGCTTGCTGGTGGAGACAAACCCCCGGTGCAGCCAGTCGCATGGAAGTGCAGCACGTTCCGTACGGGGCACGGCACAGAATGCTCAGTAATGATGATAAACGATCATTTCCTGGCTCCTGTACTTATTAGACTTTTATTGTTAAAGCCTACGCCTCCTTATAAAAAGAAAAGGTTTACCGTGGAACAGCCCTCTGTGTTACACCAGCAACTGCCTTGCACAGCTCGTGTTTAACCTCCTGTTTCGACTGTATCATTTTCCCTTGTGCCTGGTTGAATCTTGTGCTGTTTCGTCCATCACGGTCCCGGGAGCAATGGGCTATGCCACAGATTCAGACTGTAGCGCCAGGGTGTGCAGAGGCTGTGCCGTCTGGGTGTGTGCAAGCGCACTCTGTGATATTTGCTCGGTGTTTTGATGTGTTATCAAAACACATCCCGGTTGTCAAATGATGCATGACAGTAGTGCCACTTATGACTTCTATTATCACTGTTATTATTATCATCACCATTGTGATTTTTAACGTGTCGGCGAGTCGCAGAGAGAAAGATGCTGCGATAGAATTGGCAACGTGGCATGGTTGTTCGGGTTTTAATGCCCAGAACCTTCTCTTCTGGCTCCATGAGACTTCACCTAATATTTTTTTTCTTTTTTCTTTCAGGGCTGAGGACCAAACACGGGACCTTGCACGTGCTAGGCAAGCGCTCTGCCACTGAGCTAAATCCCCAACCCCCACCTAATATTTTTTGAGGACTTTCTGTGTTCTGGACACACTGCTGGGACCAGTGTGTGCCTGATCTAACTGAATCCTCCCGGCAACCTGGAGATGAGATTTCACTCCTCCCATTTTATGGTCATGAACACTGAGGCCCTGGGAGGAAGAGGAACTTGCCCACGGTCACTCAGTTTGCCAGTGGCAGCATCCAAGTGGAGCAGAAGGCTCCAGTTCTCACCGCAAAGAGCAGAATTTCCCCACTTCCCGCCCTTCTCTCTCCATCGCCCTCAACCTGTTGTAATAACTTTTCATAACTTTTCTTCCTGTTTCCTGGAAAGTACTCTGCAGATCTGATATTGAACTTCACTTCTGAAGAGCTGATTGGACTTAGCTGTGTTTCTCTCATGCTGAAATCACAGCCTCACCAAAGCCTGCAGCTGAGACCGCAGCCTGGTGCCCGGATACAGTGACTTCCTGTGCGAATTCTACACCCACTTCCTAAGCCGCTTCTACAAAGTGCAGTGGCCCTGTCACCTAGAATTAGGGTCCTTAATCAGGGGCCACTGATCATCAGTCTCAGAGGTCTATGAACCTTCTGAAAGGTGCACAGAATTTTCAGAGAGTACTTCGAATGACACATTTTTTCCCAAAGATGGCACTGGTCACTAAGCTGCCATCTAATTCTCAAGTGGGTGCCTAGGGCAGCTTAGAACTTCTGCCTTAGTCAACCAAGAACTGCAGAATATAAGAGAATTTGACCAGGGTCAGAGTCCTTGGGCTAATCTAGGTCCTCCTATAAACTGGCCTCAGTTTCCCCACTATAAAATGGCTTTGACTTCCTCTGATTTAACGTAAGGAATCTGGAGGAGTTTTACTGATGACAAAACCAGATTTGTTTTCCATCTGTCGCTCAGGTTAGGTACAAGCCCATGGCCCAAGACTGTGGCAGGATAACAGGACTCAGGATTTACTCCAACTGGTGAGGTTGGATTATAGGTTGTTATACATGTATTTAGATTCTCAAGAGGCCAAAGAGAGGACAGGTTAAAAAAAAAAAGAGGCAGGGGTTAGATGAGCTTTTTCATTAGCATCTATAGAATAATGTGGTGGATGTCAGTTTAGGATTTAAGATCAAAGAGACTGGCATTCACCACACTGGACACATTGGCACACATTGGCTGCCATATTTACAGCAAGTTACTTCTCTCTGTTGCTCAGTAAAATACCATATTGTCGGTTCTAGCACAGTACCTGTTACACAGCAGGTGCTTAAAGGGTACTTTGAATAACTGAATTCAGGAATGAATACAGAGATCTGGAACTCAGGAGATAAATCTGGGCTGAAATCCTGATTTGGGAATCAAAGACTCATATGATCATTAAAATAGAGAGGAACTATCGTTTATGGTAGGCGTCAGCAAGCTCTAACCAATACACCAAATCTACCCTGCTTCCTGTTTTTATAAATAAAGTTTTCTGGAACTCAGGTATGTGCCTATTTATCTGTATCAATATTCATATTTAGGAAAATAAATATGGTAGGTTTTGTGCTATAATGGCAGAGTTGTGTAGCTACAAAAATCACTAGAGCCACAGATTTAAAGCTTTTACTATCTGGTCTTTTGCAGAAAAATTTTTACCAATCTCTTTTTTTAAGGATTTTAAAGAGTAACCCATAAAACAGAGAAGGGACAAGTGGCCAGAGAGGCCAACTTCATTTCTGTGTCTTCTACTTGGACTTCCCATTGGACTGAAGAGAGGAAAGGGGACAGCATCTCACCTGCGGGCTCTGGCAGGACCCAGCTCCCGGCAGGACTTGTCTCTCTCCCAGCTGTTAGCGCCCAAGGCCTCGGTGGCCAGACGCTGACCCAGCTTTTCTGAAGGTCCATCCTGAGCTGGGACTATGGGGCTGCTCTGGGGCTCTGTCCTGCAGGGGAAGAAATAAAAAAGGCAGGTGTTAGGATATGCAGAGACACCAATCACTGAAGATGAAGACTTTCTAATATCTTCAGCTCCCCTTAGATTGAAGCCATTAAATTATCTTTGGACAATTGTCTCTAAGTCAAATGGCATGTGTCATTTCCACTTCAAGTCAATCAAGACCCACGTGGCTTCTCCAGCTCTCTCTTCCTCTTTCACAGTGACTTTGGGGGCTACGAATTCCAGAAGGTGAAGCTGTTCTATAATAGAGGAGAAATGCCTGAACCACATCAGAATTTACAAGAAAGAAATAAACCTGAATAAGATTAAGACATGCAGGTTTAAGGGTTTGTTACTGCAGCGCACCTTATCCTATCCTGACTAAACCACAGCAGATGCTGAAAACCAGCCCTTTAGTTTCTTTCTCAAGACATAATTGGAGGTTAAAATGTTATATTTAGCTCAAACTTCACTTTGACAGTTCTATTTGATTTCTCCACCGTATCTGTACCTTTTAAACCATGATTTCTCTTTCCATGACCTCATTTACCTGTGGCCAACCATGGTCCAAAAATATTAAATAGGAAATTCCAAAAATAAATGAATTCTAAGTTTTAACATGCACTGTTCTGAGCAAGGCAGTGAGCTCTTTCCCTTCCTACCTTGTCCTGCTCAGCAAGTGAATCATCTCCCTTCCCCTGAATATGCTACCCACCCGCTAGTCACTTAGTAGGCATTTGGTTTTCAGATGACTGTGACTGTACCACAGGGCTCCTGTTTAAGGAACCTTTATTTTACTTAGTAATGGCCCCAAAGTACAAGACAATGATATTGGCAACTTGGATGCCAAAGAGATACACTGAGGGCTTCCTTGTAATTGAGAAGGTGAAAAACCAATGAGGATTTTTTTTTCGAGAGAGAATGCACTTACATAACTTTTATTATAACATATTGTTAAAATTGCTACATTTTATCATTAGCTGCTATTGTCTCTTATTGTGCCTAATTTATAAATTAAGCTTCATTGCAGGTACGTGTGTATAGGAGAAACAGCATATGCAGGGTTCAGTGCAATCCTGGTTTTAGCCATCCACTGGGGATCTTGGCACATACCCCTAATAGGTACGGGGGTTTTGGGGGACTTTTGCATACGTGGGTTCAAGCATTGCCTTCCCATTTCATATCTATAGGACCTGAGTCCAATCACGTGACATCTCTGAGTTCCCTCAATTATAAAATAGGGAATAATATTGGTCCATGTATTGTTAAGTCATTGTGATGACAAAATAAAATAATGTATGTGAACAGAAAGGTCTAGAAATTGTCTTTTACTTTTTCTTCCTTGTAAACCGATTTTCTGATCCAGTGTCCCCAACAGGTATGAGATCACCTATTGGGAACCTATTGGGAATGACAGTTCCAACAAAGGCCTGAAATTCCCTCTTCTGCCACAGACATAGGCTCCAAATGATCCTGGGAGTTGCCTATGACTCTCACCTCTCACGTTGATTCCCGGAGAGTGACGAGAAGTTGCCTAGTTTCTCAGCTTTAAAGAGCGTTTCACTCACATTCCTAGCTCCCCCCCAGAAGGAGGCAGGAGTTCGGGGGTCACAGGTGGGCTTGGCACCATCTAGAGCACTCTCGTCCCTGCTCATCTGCTGTCAGACCCCCAGGTCAAGCTCTGCTCAATGCACCAGCATTTCTCCTGTGCCAGGCTCTTGCAGCCAGTGCATCAAGATCGGTTTTAGGACTCAGGATGAATGCATCCGATAAGTCCCCTGCTCCTTGGGGGCTTCCAGGGGAGCAAGCCAAGTCCAGTCAATATTGAAGGAAGGAAGAAAAACACATCCATCTCTGTCAGCTGCTTATCAGTGAAACTTCAGAAGCAGAGCCGGGGGATCCTGCCAGCCCAGGAGGGATGGAGATTCTAATCAGAGCTGTCCAACCCTGCTCCCTGCCAGCTCCTAGCTTCCCCAATGTCCCTCCATCTTGCTCTTTTCCCTGAACCTCCCTGCCTCCTTCTCCTACTAGGCGGGCTCCATTTCTGAGCCTTTTTCCCTATCCATCTATCTATGTGGACTGCTATCTTGGCTGTTCTCTGACAGCTCTGAGTTGTGGTTTCTGTTTAGTTCCCAGAAAGACTGGCCTTGACACTTGTCCTGAACTGTTAACCTGCATTCATTAGCTCAAATTTCCCGAATGCAGGTGAGGACATAGTGACAAAGAGAGATTGCAGATCTGGTCATGGAGTTTATATTCTAGAAGAAGGAGCAGATAATCAACACACAAGCAAAACTATGGCTTCTTTAATGGCAAAATTACGGCAAGAATAAAGCAGTATACGGGACTAGGAATGGGCGGGGTAGCAGATGTTGTGTGTAATCAGAGAAGACCTTCAAAGGGTGGAAGGATGGAGCGGAAGCTTGAAGGAACAGGCGCTGACCTTGAAACGTTGGTGGTCTACAGTGTGTTCACGTATTCTTTGACATTCGTGCCATCAAAAAATGGAACTAATTCCCACCCCCCGTGAAGATAGGATGGGCTTATCAACCCAATTTGAGTGCACAGAATGGGGTGGAAGTGATCGTGTGTGACTTTCAGACGAGGTCACCGAAAGCAACTTCTGCCTGGCTCTCTGGACCACTCTGCGGGAACCAGACACCCGTTAGCGAGGACATTCAAGTAGCCCGGTACAGAGACCCATGTGGAGGATTGAGGCCTCCTGCCAACAGCCAACACCAACATGCCACCCTGGGAAGTGGATCAACTTGCAGCCAAGCCCTTCAATGCAACTGCAGCCCAGGCAGACGTCTGACCAGCACCACGCAGCCCAATGCCCTTCTCGCGGAGACAAGGAGCCACGAGGATGTCTTGGTATCTTCAGGAGCAGTTTATTGCATAGCAATCCCTAATTTCTACACAGCATCTTCAGAAAGGGGAAAGTGCATGCCAAGCTGAAGGAACAGTAAAGTTAAAGACCCTTAGGATGTACAAGGAACAGCCGCCTAGGGCTAGAGTGCTGAGGTGAGAGCAGAGCTCCTGTCTTGCAGGTCTGGGAAGGACTTTGAGTTCTCTGAGATGAAATGTGGAACTTTTTGAACAAAAGAGTTACAGGATTTGTCTTACATTTTTTTGGAAGGGGGTCCAGGGGCACTAGGATGAAGGAAGGAAAGAACAGAGTCAGGGAGTCCCTTGCAGGTTCAGGATCAGATAAGTATAGCAGGGATGGAGGCAAGGGGTAGGGTCAAATAGCACCTACTGCTGGTTACAGGTGGGAAGCAAGGGACTAGGAGAGGGGTGGAGTCTAGGATGACCAGACTTGAATCTGGAAGGACAGAGTCACCACTGTGAGATGGAGAAGGTGGCCTTAGTAGCCAGACTATGAGGACATCTCCCCCATTTCTAGGATCTGGCAGTCCCTTTGCTTTGCTGATTTCAGCCCTTAATAATGTGCTAGCTTATAATTATGCTGTCTTATGAGACTCTGAGCTCCCTGAGAACAGGATGATGTCTAACTGCCCCAGAGCTTACTGCCCAGTAGTTACGGCCCCAGCAATATCTGTTCAATGAACAAACTAAAACACAAATGGATTGATTAAAGAGAATGCTCAATTCAAAAAGCTAGCAAAGGCTTCTTTTTTAAGCGAGAGAGAGAGGGAGAAAGAAAGAGAGAGAGAGAAAGAGATAATCAATTTTATTCAGTTTTCATGTGGTTTTTGTTTTTCCAACACATAGTTGTATATGTGATGCTGGAGTTTGAACCTGGGTCTTCACACATGCCAGACAAGTGCTCCACCATTAAGCCACCTCTTCAGCCCTAGAAAAGGCTTTTGAAATGCTTTGGACTAGTTCTTCTTCTTCCTCTTCTTCTTTCTTCTTCTTCTTCTTCTTCTTCTTCTTCTTCTTCTTCTTCTTCTTCTTCTTCTTCTTCTTCTTCTTCTTCCTCTTCCTCTTCCTCCTCCTCCTCCTCCTCTTCTTCTTCTTCTTCTTTTGTTTGTTTTTAAGAAGAGGGACAGTGAAAGAGAGAGAATCAATTGCATTTAGTTTTTCATGTGGCTGTCGTTGCTCCGACACTTCATTGTGTACGTGGTGCTGGGGTTCAAACCTGCATCCTCGCGCATGCCAGGCAAGCATTGTAACTACTGAGCCACCGCTCCAGCCCCTGGACCAGTCCTTTCATGTTAGAGTTGGTGAGAATAGAGACCCAGAGACGGCAAATACCCCAAGGAACGGCTCTGCCTACTCAGTTGCTCGGTGCTCCATAATTTCTTTTTAAAGATCAAAAAGCTTATCAATCTGTACCTTGAGTGGGAGACATACAAGATTAGAATTTTGGACTCTGGAGCATTATAGAGGACCGAGGTACACATATATACCAGAAACAATCCTAATAGACACTGAGAGTTGCGAGTGGCGATCAGCAATTAATAAACACGCGTGAATTACGAGGGTGCTGGGTAGAAGGTGTCAATGACACCTCTGCAAGGGAAGCAGTGTGAGGGGCAGCTGGCAAGTGCTATTGCAAGGGCACTGAGACCTGGCATGAAGATCATGTCTCCACCATCGTTGCCAGCAGGCAGGGTTGGGTTCGGAGATGGGGAAATCTGCCTGCGGTTCAGCGCAGGAGTCACCGGAGTGGGAGGGAATTTAGTAACTTGACACTCTTCGATGCTGTGGATTATTTTTTCTCCAACAGCACTGGTTTCACCTTCGTGGGTTTGGGTACCCCACCTGGAATTGTGCAATAAAACAAACAGAAATATAATTAATTCTACCAGGCAGACAGGAAGTGCTAAGGGGAAGAAGAAGGGAATCTTCCATAACATAACATTTGAAAGCTTTTTTTTCAAGATGTTTCAACACTTGGCTTCTCAGCTTTCTTAAAACTGAAAGAAACTCATAAGGCAATAAAGTCTAGGTTTCCCAAACCTGGCATAGTATCAGAGACTCCCAAGGGACTTTTAAAAAATCCAGATCCCTGGGTCCTGTCCCAGCTGTAATAAATGAATCTCAAAGGGGCAAAACCAGGAATCTGCATGCTGAAGAAACATCCCAGGTAATTCAGTTTCCTCTGAGATCAAGAATAAAGTCCAAAGAGCGCATAGGATTTGGCTTTGACCCTGCTTTCAACCCCACTTCCTATATCTCTTTCTGTCCCTTACATTGATCTGGCCACGTGGCATTCTTGCTGTTTCTCAAATAGATCCAGCGGCTCCTGCCTCAGGGCCTTAGCTGTTACTGTCCCCGACCTGGCATGCAGGTCCTTTCCTTACCCAGCTCCTCATCCTCATTCAAGTGTCACCTTGAGTGCTGTCTTCAACCCTCATCTCCTTCTCTCCAGCTGTGGGAGCAATCACTGGGGCTTGTGGTGTCCTACATGGCATGTATTATCATTTGAAACAATCATTTTATCTGTTTATTGGCTATCCAGTTCTCTTTGGGAATAGAACACAAGCTACATGAGAGGGGGAACCAAATCCCCAGAGACATAGTGTCTGACGTATCTTTCTGTTCAAAGAATCTTTGTTGAATGAATGAATGAATCAATGGATCGATGGATGGATGGACAGATGGATGAAATAGTGGATGCTGATATGAGAACCACAGATCAGATTCGACCTCTTCTTACAAACAATGAAGCAGAGGTCCCGGGAGGAACTGTGATTTCAAGACACAGCACGTCAGTGGAATCGCCCTCAGTCCCAGCCTCCACCTTTCTTTGTTTCCTGCCTCCAGCTTTGCTGTCTTGAAGGCCCTTAAGAAAAATTCCATGTTCCATTTTGCCAAAGAGTGATGGCGGCTGTGTCGTTTTTGATATTGCATTGAAAAAAGGAAGGCGAGATCTTCAGGGGACGGCTAAAACAGTGGAGTCAAGGGCCTGCCCTGGCACACTCCGCTCACAAAGAGGGGGGCATTAGAGCTGAATTCCTCAAGGCCTCCTCCTCCCTGTGTTCCTGCTAATCAGCGACCTGGAGCTGGGAGGCTGCTGTCCGTAGTCATGGCAACCAGAAGATTCTGAGCTTCTGATAAGAGTGGGGCTGAACTTTCTGCAAAACTCTCTCAGACGCCTGGATCCCCAGCCACTCGCCTGCATTCTGCGTCAAAGCTACCACTGAGCGGCCCACTGCTCTAACAAAGTGCTTATTTGGCCCAGGATTGGGGGCAGATCGTCGTAGCCCTAGACTCACTTAACATCATTTTGGGAACCGGAGACCAATGATGTTAGAAGAGGAAGAGCCCCAGATCTGGCCCATCTCTGTGCAGAGTGGGGAAATGGAGGATCCAAGGGGGCTCAGAGAGGTGCCTGGAACTGTGTGGCCTTTTGATTCCCGGTCCAGTGCTCTTTTCATGTCCCTTGATCATAAATAAGATCTGCTGCTGTTTATCAGGCTCCCACTGTATGTCAGGCACTGGGATCGGCACTTCCTCTCCGTCATCTCACTGCAACTTCCAAAAGAAACCCATGAGCAAGCACTGCTGGCTGCACCATGGAGTAGAGAGACTAGGACCAGGAGACCTGAGCACCAGCAGCCCTGCTTGTTCAGGAAAAAAAAAAAAAAGAAAAAAAAAGAAAAATCTGGAAAATATTTTGAAAATGCAAGGAAGTGACAAGAGCCAGGGCAGAGTGAGTCCTGGTGACTTCCCTGGAAGACAGGGACTTGCCTTCTGTGTTGGCACAGGATCCTCACCTCTAGGCTTGACCTGAATCTTACGTTCCACAAAGAGAAATGGCACCTGGTCATTAGACTCGGGACATCCCTGGTGCTGATGGCTTCCGTTCTATTAATAGCTCTTCCTGTGCACAGGGCATGTCTACGCAATTGTCTCAACTGATGTTGCCAATCCCTTCCAAGGTCACCCTCCCTCCCTTGCACTGCGTGAAGACACTGTCACATCGGCAAAGGGACTGGCTGCCCACGCAGGTCTCCAGCCCCACCTACTTGTTCTTTGCAGGCACCCAGGGCTGTGAATGATCCACCTTTCTTCCAGACACCCTCAACCTGCTGCTTTAGATAGGGTCCCTCATGCTCACGAGCATGCCAGAAAGCCCTCGGTTCATCATGGGGCCGATGGCCCAGGGACAAGATGGATTTGGCTAATTTGTGCCTTGACTTCTGGGAATTCAGAGCCTGCAGACTTGGCATGCTAAGTCTTTTCTCAAGGTTAATCTAGTTAATTAAGCCTGGTTGGAGGTCATCTGTAGGACCGGTGACCATTTGAGTTTTGCTGTCATGGCTGGAAAAAGCATCAGCGTTTGAGAGAAGACTTGGGATTCAACAGCTGCTGCAGGAGGCGTCATTTGGGTTCAGGGGAAGTCACACTCAGTTTATTGAAACTGAATGAAAAATAAGGAAGTTTTATGAGACTGGCATTTCTTCATTTCATTCATCAGCCAACTGTTGCTTACTGAACTTCCACTTGGTATTAGATTTCAAGAATGTAAAAGGATCTAAGACAAGGTCTCTGTCCATAACAAGACCTCACCCTGGAAGGGGAGACAGATTCCTAAACCAGGAGTTAAAGTGCAGAAGAGGAAATTCTCTGATAGAAGCTTAGAGGGACGTGGAAGCACAGAGAAGGCACTTACCCCAGCCTAGGGAAAGCGGGTGAATGGCCACAGTAAGCTTCCTAAAGGATGAGTGGAGATTGTTCAGGGAAGTGGAGTAAAAGAAAATCACACGTGCAAAGACCCAGCTCCAAGACACAGCAGTGCATCTTCACGGTAACTGAAGAGCGTCAGCTTTAGAGCAGCCAGTTGGGTGGAAGGTGGAAGGCAAGAGTTGAATGTAGGGAGGAAGGTGGGGTTGGGTCCTTCAGGACCACATGGATGGGTGCTTTCTAAGGCTCAATGTGCATGAGTCACACGGGGCTCTTGATAGACTGTGGATGCTGATTCGGTAGGTCTGGATGAGAGCCTGAATTCTGGTCTTTCTAACCGCTTCCAGATGCCGCTGCTGTTCCATGGACCACACTCCGAGGATCCAGACTGTAGGGTTTGGACTTGACCCTGGGGTTGACCCACACAGTCAAGCACAGCCCCCCACCATGCTCCTTGCTCAAGCATCCTAGGAGAACAGATGATTCAGTTCTCAGGGCTGAGAGCAGGTGTGTGAGCGTGTGAATGTGCATGTGTGTATAAGTGCACGAGAATCGCTCTTGTATTCAATAATTGCCCACTTCTCAAGTTCAGGTTAAAGGACAAAAAATTGCCACACAGAGAAAAATCAGCTCAGCATTTCCTGCCCAGCTCAACCAAGCAGGTCAGGCCCAAACCTGCCGGTGTTCGAACTCTCAGCCATTGCTGCCTCCACTCATCCCCAAGCCCACCCGGTCCTTCCCCCTTCACAGTATGGCTTATCGATTGCCCATTGGAGTAAAGAATCAAACTCCTGAGAGGAGGATTGGATTTGATTATTGGGACTGCCTAAAATGCACGATGTTTCCAAGTTGGGAATGAACTGAATTTCAGAACGGTATGATTTTCTACTTAAGGTTGCAAATTAGGTGATTGTGGGAAAGCACCTGGGGCCAGGAATCATAGTGACCTGGGTTTAAGCCCTGATTCTGCCAACCTGCGTCATCCTGGGCAAGAATAACATCTCTCATTCCAGCCTGGGGCCCCCTGAGGACGTTTTTACCGGCTAGGCTGTAGACAGCATTTGCATTTCTCTGGAGAGGGGGAGTTGCTGGTCATATTTTCTTGCTAGGGGAGGAACCGTGGGAGGTGGGTTCCTTTGGAGCATCATTGCAGCCACTGCTGGGAGAGGGATCAAGCAAGACTGCTGGAAAGAGGGCAGAGGATCTCAGTCTCAGAGGGAACCCTCAGCTCTGGGAAGGGGAAAGGTTGGCACAAGACCTGGGAGAACAAAAACTGGTCCCAAGAGGTGCTACCAAAGACTACTCATCGAATCTCCATTAAGCAAGTATTTATTGAGCACCTACTATGTGCAAGCCAAGTTCTAGAGACTGGAGACACAATAGGGAACAACAGAGAATTGAAAGTGAGGAGAATGAGCCCTGAGCCTTAGGGAGAACAACAGGCAGAGGGCACAGTCAGTGCAAAGGCCCCACAGTGGGGACCTGCTCGATGGGCTGAGGACTGGCAGTGTGGCTGGAGATGAATAACAGGAGGTGATGTCAGAGAGGTGACCAGGGACTGCTCGCATGTGGTCTGGAAGTGGCTTTGCATCTCAGGGACAGGAGAAGCTGCTGGAGACATAGTCTGATTGGGACTTTGAAGGATCCCTTTGGCTGCTTGCTGAGTGTAGTCAGCAAGGGGGCTGGAATAGGTATAGGAAGGCCAGCGGAGAGGTGATCACAATAACCCACATGAGGGGAGATGGTGACTGGAGTTAGTGTCGCTGCTGCAGTAGGGGTGAGTGGGGCTCAGGTCCCGGATGGAGTTTTCACCTGGGTTGCATAAAAGGTGTGAAAGAGGGGGTCAGGGATCATTCCAAGAGAGCTGGAGTAGGTGCAGGTGTGAAAGAGGGGGTCAGGGATCATTCCAAGAGAGCTGGAGTAGGTGCAGCTGAATTCTGGTCTTTCTAACCGCTTCCAGATGCCGCTGCTGTTCCATGGACCACACTCCGAGGGTGGAGTTGCCAATTACTAAACCGAGGACAACTGCAGGTAGACAGGTGTTTTGGAAGGATCCTCGGGAGCTCAGGCTTAGAGATGACAGTTTTGAGATGCTAGTTAGGCATCCGTGTGTGACTGGCAGGTAGGCAGTTACATGCAAGAGCTTAAAGTTAACAAAGAGTCCAGAACTGGGAAATACATTTGAGAGACATTGGCATTTAGATGGTATGTTTAAAGGCAGGAACTGGCGGGAGTTATGGTGCACACCTATAATCCCGATGACTTAGGAGGCTGGAGCAGGAGGATGGCAAGTTCGAGGCCAGCCTTGGAAACTTATCAAGGACCACAGCAGCTTACTGGGACTCTGTCTCAAAATAAAAAATAAAGAAGACTGGGGATGTAGCTTAGGGTGAAGCACTGAGTCCCCTGTGCCTAAATAAATAAATAGAAAAAGATAAAAAGTAAAGGCAGGGGGCAGACCTTCTGAGAGTAAGAGATTACCTGGCTATATTGTATGGGAAGCGGGGGAGTGAGCTAGACTCTGAGCTCATTCCACCAGAGGAGTTTCAGAATAATAAGACGGCTGGGTAGACACGTCCCAGCCTGGTGGACTGGCTCTTAAAATAGGCTCCTTAAGTGGCTGACAGTTCTAGTGAGTTCATTTAGATGCAATGATTCATTTATTGTTTATTAATTCATGCATCTGTTTATCCATTCACTCATCAACTATGCATCCACTCACTCAATTTAATTCTGGTGGAGTGACATTTCAAGGTGACCCAGATGTGAGACCCCACTGCACAGGGCACCGTCCAGCAGAAGAGCTGGGACAGACACATAAGACAGTGTCGCAGAGGGGAGAAAGTTGTCTGGGAAATGAGGTGTACCCAGCAGGGAAGAGGCACATTTTTCTGCAGGAAGCAACCAGAGCTTCATGGAGGCGGCTGGGTTGCTGAGCACAGGGGCTGGTGGAGCTTGGAGATTCGATCCACCCGATGAACTCCTCCTGGCCACTCAGCAGCTGGCTGACCTCGGGCAAGTCCCTGCACCTCTCTGGTGAAAGCACAGTCGTGGTCACCTTGCAGAACTGCTGTGGATGACATGAGGTGACATATGCCTAGTGCTTAGACAATGGCTGACTTACGGTGGCACTTGAAATTCTAGCCACACTTTCTGGAGACAGGCCACAACTGGTCTCCAGACAACATGCAAAGCTTACCTTTGAGGACCCACTCACAGATGGCTTTTCCCTAGACATCCCGCAATGGGGGATTCTGAGGAGAGGGGTAGGGAGGGGAGGCTGGAGCGCCCTCAAGGATCCTGTGAGATGCTCCAGCACCAGGGCCTGGCCTTCAAGCTCCATCACAAACCTGAACAACTCTGAAGCACCTAGAAAAGACCCATACCCCCAGTCCCTGCGGTGTCCTGGCTTCTCCTCAGGAGAAGCCCAGGGATGAAATCCTTTCTCCTAGAATCACCCACTGAGCTCTTTTGTCAGTGGACAGAGGGCTCCTGCAAGATGTGCGCACACACACACACACACACACACACACACACACACTGCAGCTATCTGAGGTTGAGGTTTGGGACAAAATTCCTAACAAGCAGAGAGTAAGCCACTGCTGAAATCTGCAGAGGATGGAACAGACAAGCCACAAATCTCCATGGCAGGCAGCGGTAGGCAGGGAGCTCCTGAGGTCTGGGCTCGTTAGTTTTAAAATAACACAGCAGAGAAGTGAGATAAAGGGCTTCAGAGGGGGAAGCTGTCAGATACCTCGCCTCCCACTCTTGGAGCCGCTGGAGAGGCCCTTCATCTCCCCCCGGCTTATAGGGCGCAAATGGGTCTGCAGCTGCATTGCCAGATCACAGTCAGAGTTGGGCCAGCCCTCGGAGGACTCTGAGTCCAAGTGTGGAGAAGCTGAGGCCAAGAGGGGACAAGGGGTCCAGGCCAGGGCACTCAGTGAGTTAGGGCTGAGCAGGGACCATCAGTTCTGCAGCTGTCATGGACATCGTCAGTCAGATTCCAGATCTTTGTTACTAGGTCGGTGGGTGTGAGTGTCAGCTCCGTGAATGCCGCCTTTCAGAAGGTCCAGCCCACCCCTGTGGAGAGGGGGGGCTCACAGCCACTGACATTCTTTTTTTTGTTATTTTTTAAAAATTTTAATAAGAAACATATTTGTTGAACAAACATGCTTCTAATGAAACAATATAGTATATATATAAATTCAGAAAATTAGATTTATCCCCAAAAGCCCCCCCAGTTGCCCACCCTTATCCCTCCTCTTCCTTCCCAAAACATCTCTACGAATGCCATCGGTAGTGTGTCACTACACCTGTTCCAGATTTAAAACATGAGGATTGACCTCCTTTCTCAATGGCCAGAGCCACTGACATTCTTGTGCCAAAGTGGGACCAATTCTAAGGTGCAATTCACACTCCAGTGCTCCGCCTGGGGTCTGGCTGAGGTTTGACTCTGCCTGAAACATTTTCCTTAGGTCTGTCCCGTGCCCTATCCTGACTCCTCACTTCAAGGTCCCCAGAGCACGCCCCTCCATAAGCATGTGCACCCCAATCCCTACCTCAGGCTTTATTTCTTGTAAATTCCATCTAAGACAGAGACCCAGATCTAGTTTTCTCTATCAAACTACCGAACACAAAACAACGGTTCAGCCTTGAATTGTGCAGGAGCAGACAGACTTGGGTGGCCTCTCACTTTGCTACTTCTTAACTGTGTGACCCACAAGAAATTATTAAATAGCATTGGGCTTAGTTTTTCCATCTGAGGGTGGGACACATTAATGAGGATGTTAATTATCACCTGCCTTGTAAGGTGGTTGTGAAATGCTTAGCACGCTTCCTGGGCATATAATAAATGCTCAATGTATATTATTTTGGTGATGATGCTAATGCTGATGCTGGGAGTAATGATGATGGAGTGAATGGAGCAGTTGTTCCATAAGACTCCACCAATCAGCAGAAAGTTCCAGCACCAATCAGCAGCAAGCTCTCAGGAGACTCCTCCCCTACAGCTCCAGCACCAATCAGAAGAAAGCTCTCAGGAGACTCCGCCTCTACTGCTTCAGCACCAATCAGAAGCAAGCTCTCAGGAGACTCCGCCTCTACTGCCTCAGCATCAATCAGCAGCAAGCTCTCAGGAGACTCCACCTCTACTCCTTCAGCACCAATCAGAAGCAAGCTCTCAGGAGACTACGCCTCTACTGCCTCAGCATCAATCAGCAGCAAGCTCTCAGGAGACTCCACCTCTACAGTTCCAGCAACCAATCAGCAGCAAGACCATGAATAACACCCTTTCTATGCTCCATCAGGATCATCCCTGAGGCTCCATCCTTCGTCACTATTGTTCTTCTCGGACAAGGGACTCCCTGTGGGAGAGAGGGAGCTCCAGAGACAGGAGTACTGGCTTTACTCGTTAACCATTTCTCAATGCCAGTTCAGGCACCCAGCTGTCCCCCTGTGGGAGTGGCTCTTGCACACTGATCCTGATAAGGAGTGGATGGGCAAAGTCTCTCCACTGAGACTTCAATCAGCCTTTTTGAAAAGTCCAACCCCTTCCCTCAGGACTGAGGGCTTAGTAGAGAGCTTTATCTTTATTAGGCATCAGCTTCGTTGATCTCTGTCACCCATTTTGATGGGTTCTTCCTGCCTCTAGGAGGTCCTGAAGCGGGGGTGCATGTGTCAGGAACAGTCTAGGACATCTGAGGACAGCTCCCTTCCCTGCGGTCACATAGACCTGTTAAGCCGCAGGGTTTCTCTGTGGGTAACAAACAAGGACTCAGTAATGAGGAGCCACCAAAGGGCTTTGGAATCAGGCAGATTTGAGTTTGGAAGCTGGCACTGCTGCTTTGAGCTGTGGTCTTGGACAAGTCACTTTGTGCGTCTTGCATCACCATAAGTATCCTCATTGTGTCCTGCACATACAGATGATGCACGCGAAATGCTTAACACCATCCCTGGTGCTGAGGGAGCCCTTTCTCAACGTTGGCTGCCATCGCTGTCATGATTATTCATTGTAAATAGCCTATGGGACAGTCTCCCAAACGGTCCGTCTTTGCTCAAGCTGGGTCCTCTGCCCAGAACGCCCTTTCTCCCCGGAAAGGTCTCGAGGCTCCTATCAACCATCAGCTATCACACCCTACTATTCTTACCCTCTCACTGGCTTGCCCTTCATACAAATAAATTCTTTACTCCACCTTGCTCCCGCATCTCTGTAAATTTCTCTAAAGTAATCACTGCACAGTCTCAGGGCAAGATCTCTCATCTATTTAAACCTCAGTTTTCTCATTTGAAAAATGGGGAAGTAATACTTCATATATTAAGGTGGTTGTGGGAAATGTATAATTAAGCTAAGTACAATGTCTCATTATGATGTTTAAAATTGCAATTATTATTTTTTTAAAGAGAGAGGGACAGTGAGCGAGAGAGACAATCTAATTTTATTTAGTTTTTTCATCTGGTTTTCGTAGCTCTCACAATTCGTTGTGTGCATGGTGCTGGGGTTTGAGACAGGGTCTCACTAAGTTGCTTAGGGCCTTGCTAAGTTGTTGAGGCTGGCCAAGCACTTGCGATCCTTCTTCCTCAACCTCCCGAGCCGCTGGGGTGACAGGTGTGCACCACCACCCCCAGCTTCCCAATCATTTCTGAGGAGTCTGTGACTCCTCGTTTGCCTGGAATAGTTTGGGGAGCCTGAAGTCAGGGATTGACCTCCATGACTCTCAAAAGGCTAATTCCAAGATTTTTGTGAATCAGATTCTTCTCTGGGCCTCAATCCTTTCCATCTTCTTTTTTTTTTTAACCATACAAGTTTTTAACAAAATAATATAAAATGTGTATAGTTTCTGGATATTGGATTTACCCCCAGGAGTGCCCCCCCAATTACCTTATCCCTCCCTTCCCTTACTCACAATATCTCTGAAAAATATTAGGTTGTATAACATTACACCTTATCTGGATTTAACACATGATAATAGACCAACTTCATCAATGATCAGGGTCTAGCTCCAGCCTCCACAGATGACATTCGACCCTTGGTTCTCTGGGTTAAGCTGATTTCACTCAGCATAATTTCTTCCATAGCCATCCATTCACCTTCAAAGGCTGCAATATCGTTGTTTCTAATTGCTGAGTAAAACACCATGGCATATATGTACCACAGTTTTTGGATCCATTCATCCAGTGAGGGACATCTGGGTTGTTTCCATAATTTAGCTATTGTAAGTTGAGCTGCTGTGAACAGAGATATTGCTGTGTCACTGTAATGTGCTGATTCTAAATCCCCTGGAAAAATACATAGGAACACATTTGGGTGGGGGAGGTGGCACAGTAGTGCCCAGAATCTACCAACATGGCCATTAACCCCTAATTGAAGGGTGAGTTGTCACCTTCAAACACAGTGTCCTAGTTTATTGACTGCAGCATGGGCCCAACAACTTCTCCAGGACACTTGTCAGTCAAGGGACTTCACATTTATGAGCACCTACCACGCACCAAGACCCTCATCAGACATTTAAGCCCCATTATTTTATTCAAGTCTCACAGTAAGCTCTTGCCATGGGTATTTGTAAGGGTTGTTTTAGATGAGAATACAGAGATAATGAGGGAGACCAGCATTCTCAAGAGCTGTAGCTGGGTGTGCCTGGCCTCCAGACCGAGTGTGACTTCACAATCCAGACAAGCTGTGTCTCCATGGCTTTTGGAGTAATTGTGTCCCTCTCCACTGCTGGCCCTGCCTCCGCCTCCCCCATGCTGGCTGGTGTTCCGTCTTCTCCCTGTGTCCTCGCCTGAGCCCAGTTCCCTGGCTGCTGTCTGCACAGTCTATTGACCAAGACACTCAATCAATCAGCCAGCTAGCTCTGACAGCTAAAAAACACCCCGTCGACCAATTTTCCCTCCAGCGCCTTTCGGAGGACCATGAAACCTCACTAATTTGGAATTTGCAATGATTTCTGACACAGGAACTTGCATTTCTCATTCTGGTAAAAAAAAATATTTCTGAATGAAATGTCATCACATGAATCCCTGGGGGCTGCCAAGCAAGGACCTAGCAACCAAAAGGCCCTGTTTCTATTTCTTTCTTTTTTGTTCCTTCTCCTGGCTCCTTGCACCCAGATCCTCCTCTATGTTGGCTTGTGATTGACGGGACCATCGTCAGTGCTGATGCTACTGATTGATAACAAGAGTCGGAATCGGGAGACAGCTCTGTGCTTGGCATGTGTTTGGTCTTGTAATCCTCATTATAATTATTAAAGGCTGGTACAATTATCCAACCCATTTTACCAATGAAGAAACTGAGGCAAAGGGAGACCATCTGGTTGCAGAGTTACTTTCTCAACCCTTGCATTTCTCGCATCTATCTATCTATATCTATAGCTATCTATCTATCATCTATCATCTCTCCAATCTCTCTTCTTCTCTTTCTCTCTATTTTTTGGTACTGGGGTTTGATTCCAGGGGTGGTTAACCACTGAGCAACCTCTCCAGCCCTTTTTATATTTGACTTTGAGACAAGGTCTTATTTAGTTGCTTAGGGCCTCACTAAATTGCTGAGGTGGGTCTTGAATTTTTGATCCTCCTGCCTCAGCCTCCAGAGTCAGGTGAGTGCCATCATGCCCTGCAACCTTTGTGTCTCTCGAGCTGGGTACCATGGGGTCAATTGCATACCCTCCAAGCCCTAGTAGGGCTGCTTACTTGGGCTTCTGAGAGTAGGAAGCACTAGGGAAAGAAGCTTTGTGCTCTTCTATTGCTTTTTGACTGCTGTGTAGAGCAGGGGTTTGGAACTCAGTGCAAATGCTACCTCCAGACATCCGTCGCAATGGACCAAATACTGCTGAGTGGGAGGCACGGAGCTTTCCAAAAAGGGGGAGGAGTTCAAGAAGGAGTTTTCCTAAGTCCAAATCCCAGAACCATCTAGCTGAAGCTCCAGTTTCTTCTGATAGCTATTTTCCTTGTGTTATTTGTAGAGACAAGAAACACTGGACTGGAAAGCTACGAGTGGTGTCTCTGATCCCTTTCTTGTGAAAAGGACCTGTGACATCCTTCTGCTCAATCCCAGTGAGAACTTGCCCCTATGGACGTGCATTATTCTGCACATGGGGAGAGATGTCAGTTGCTCCTGTTGCTTTGGGTGTGGTTGGAGTGGAAGAAGAAAGGCTGTCCCATTTCTAAAAATTCATGGTATGGCTTGGTTGCTCCAATCACCCATTTTGGTAAGGTATGCACTGAGCCTAGGTTCCCTGTACAAATATTCCTCAGCTCCTGGTGGAACCAACCTGTGGCCCCACTAGGGTTGGTGAAAGGCATTTAGATTAGACATCTTTCAGTCACAAAGAAATGCGCTCCTAGGAACGGAGTATTCATGGCCATATTTTTACTCCCAGCCAAGAACATTGGCATGAGTGTATAGGATGTGTCCAGATGTGCATGCCGAGAGCAGGTGTTCTCAGTATCCAGATGTAGCATAGGGGCAGGCAATTGTGTTTCGGGTGACCACATAATCCCTTGTCTGAGGTGCTTTGGAGATCAAGTGGGGCACTGACAATGAAGCACCCAGGGTGTTCACCTTGGACATCATCCTTCCCTGACCTTGTGACTCAGGTGTCCAACGGACTCCTCTACCTCTCTTTAGGAAAGTCCTTCAGAGACCTACCTCAAGCTTAACCTGTCCAAAGACGTCACCCTCCCCATGACCTAGCTTTTACTTTCTTTTCCAAGCAGCAACCTGGTCACCACCTTTCTCCTCGTCTTGCTGTCCCATCACCCCCTGTCATCAGCACATCTTGACCATTGCTAACTCGAAAATAATCTTAGCATCTGTTTCCTCCCCATCTGCACTGCTGCCTCCGGCCCCAGGCCACCGTCATTGCTCACCCAGGTGACTGCAAGAGGCAGGGCTATCCTAAAGGACAGATGGAGTGCTGTCATCCCCTTCTGCAGAGTCCAGGGAAGCAGGTCAAACTCTGCCACGCAGCACCCTGGGGTCTTCAGTCTGGCTCCAGCTGACATCCCCAGGCTCTCTGCTGCCTCCTCCCTGTGCTCAGACCATCCGATGGCCGTGCAGGGCCCTGGCAGCTCCTGCACTCTGACTACTTTGTGCTCCCTGCTGCTGCAGCAGAGCGTGGCTCGCAAGGCAGCCTGACTGCCTGCTTCAACCCGGGGCTGCCACTCTGTGACCTGGAGCAATCGATTTCCCTTCTCTGGGCTTCAGCTCTTTGTGAGATGGGGACAATCACAGTACCGACCTCCTAGGGTCACCGTGAGGATCAATAGTGAACATGTGTGGAGCACTTGGAGCAGAGCTGGGCATGCGGCAGGAAGTGCCCCACCTTCCCTGATTTTAAAATGACATCATTTGCCTGGCCTCCTTCAAAGCCATCAGCTCCTGTCCATTTTTCAGATTTCAAATTAGACAGCAACTGTCCCAGGAAGCCTTCTACTGGGCCTTCACTCACGTCCCTTTATGCTCATGACCCGCTTCTGCTGTAATTGTCTGTTCAGTTCTGCCTCCCCCACACCCAC
>PVKS010021409.1:0-35249 GCA_004027875.1 Aplodontia rufa | reverse complement strand
AACTTGTCCAACATCATTTGTTGAACAGGCTATGTTTTTTCCACACTATATTTTTGCCCCCCTTTATCAAATATCAAATAGTTAAAAATATGGGAGTTTGTCTCAGAATCTTGTATTCTATTCCATTGGTCTTCAGGTCTATTTTGATACCAATACCATGCTGTTTTTGTTACTGTGGCTCTGTAGTATAATTTCAGGTCAGGGATTGAGATACTCCCTACTTCTTCCTTCCTGCAGAGTAATGTTTTAGCTAATCTGGGTCTTCTATTATTACATACGAATTTGAGAATTGCTTTTTCTATATCTGTGAAGAATGACATTGGTATCTTGATGGGGATTGCATTAAATCTGTATAGGGCTTTGGGTAGAATGGCCATTTTGCTTATGTTAATTCTGCCCAACCAAAATTTTTTAATCATAATGAGCTTATGAACTTATATTTATAGCTTCACTACAGTCATAATTTCAGCATTTTAGTTTCCTGGAGATAGGTAGGTAGGTAGATAGATGGATAGGTGGATGGATGGATAGATTATTGATGATAGATAGATAGATATCATGTAACCAGACACAGGGCAAAAGGCCTTATGGTGATTCCTCACCTGCCCATTTTATTACATCTCTCTTCTCCGAAATATCTTCTCTCCTGAGCGGAGGAAGAGGACACATGTAGAAAACCTTCTGTGACCAATTAGAGGATTATACATTTTCACTACTTAGTCATGTATTTAAGTGAACCTTAGTTGGGGGTGGTGGAAAAAAACTAGAAATAAAATAGGGACCCACTGTAGAAAAACAATGAATTCCTTAAAACGGATTCTGAACCTGTGAAAATCCATCAATCATAAGAACCACGTGCGGCACAAAGCTTCCACAAGGGGGCGCTGCAGTCAAGGCACGCAAGAGCAGCCAAAAACCTTTCATCTGCAAGAACTCGGGTCGTTGCATAAACATTGTCAGAATTGAACTGTGTTTTCACAGCAAAAGGCCACCATTTTCCAGATATGATTAGACAAAAATTGCACAAGGCACTTTTTCTGAAAAAAAATCCATTTTCTGGCAGCAGTAGCTAAAAAGCAGCTGACTCCAGCAACCAGAATGGTCCCAAACTAAGGTCAACGCGTGTGTGCTTAGGAAACCTGAACCAGCACAGGAATGTTAACAAAACAGTCAGGCCAGAGATAACATGCGGGTCTTGCAAATGTCAAACTTTGCTCAGCTGAAAGCAACCTTCTTTCTACTGCTATTCTCCCCTACTCCACCACCCCGGCTGATACTCATAAACGAGGAACTTGAGATGACTCCTAGAAGGTTTAAAGTAAGACTTAAGAGTCGCAGACATTTGATTTCATAATGCATTGGGTGTCACCAGCTGAGCTAGGACAAGGTTGAGTTCAAAGGACCAGGAAGGCATTCTGATCCAGCATAAAAGCAGTTGGGTTTTATTTTTAATTTTTTTAAATTAAACTAACCATTCTTAAAAGCATTTGATTTATTCATTAAATTAAAAATGAATTTCTTGGGCTGAGAGTTGAAGAACACCGGAAGGCTAGGAGAAAAATATGTGATGGGCCCAGGAAGGAAACGCCAACAAAGGCACAGTCAGGGAACTCACAACACAAGCCAGGGCCCTACAACCCTGCTCCTGGCCTGAGCTTCCTGACCTGCCCTGTTAATGCCTTATGCACATTGAGATGTTGCCAGGGCCTGGGTTGTTGGGCTGGGTGAAGATCTCTTTTCATGTGGTCAGCAATGTAGACTGAACAACTCTCCAAATGTGTCGAAATCTTAAGTACCGCCCCTTATATGTGACCCTGACCTTGTCTGAAGACAGTCTTTGCAGGCGCAATTAAGTTAAGAGGAGGTCATTAGGGTGGGCCTTGACCCAGAGACTGTTGTCATTGTAAGGAGAGGAAATGTGGACAGAGAGATGCAGAGGGGTTCTACGGAGGGAGTGACTGAGGCAGAGATCAGGTGATGCGTCTACAAGCTAAGGAGCACTGAGGAAGGAGGAAGTCCGATTGTCACCACCAGCAGACAGGAGAGGAGCAGGGACCCAATATTCCCGGGAAGGCTCCTGAAGGAACCAGCCCTTCCCACACCTTGATTTCAGTCTCTGCATCTCCAGAGTTGAGAAAACAAACCAACAAACAAATTTCTGTTGCTTTAAGTCACCAAGCTCATGGCACTTCGTCATGGGAGCCCTAGGAGTCTTACACTTCCAACCAAATTTAGAAAAAGCAGAGTGGAATTTGGGGAAAGGCAATGAAGACAGACTTAACTGACAAAGCACACAGCTTTAAAGACTTTTTTCTGCGTTTTATCCCTTTCTCCCCTTTTTTCTGTCTGCCCAATACTCAGATTCCTATTTCTAATAGAAAACATTTTCATTTCTTTTTAAATGCTCAGCTCCTGGTGGTTTCTGGAGACACGTTCATTGTTTCTCCAGTGCATTTTACAGGTCTCAAA
This sequence comes from Aplodontia rufa, assembly GCA_004027875.1. Lineage (NCBI taxonomy): Eukaryota > Metazoa > Chordata > Mammalia > Rodentia > Aplodontiidae > Aplodontia > Aplodontia rufa. The sequence continues at coordinate 32,780 of PVKS010021409.1, read as the reverse complement.
TACCTATAACCTCACAGTCCTGTTGGCATTTTTAAAGCACTTTCTCCCAGGAGTAGCTCAACATATTTAATGTGAATGTTCCTTAGTCTTTTGAGAGCTTAAAGGAAAAGATAGGAAAGACAGGGTTTTTTTTCTAAAGAGAGAGGGACAGTGAGAGAAAGTGAGAGAGAAAGAATCAATTTTATTTAGTTTTTCATTCATCTTTCATTGCTCCCAGACTTTGTTGTGTACTTGGCGCTGGGGTTTGAATTTGCGTACTTGCGCATGCCAGGCAAGCACCATAACCGCTGAGCCACCGCTCCAGCCCCAGAAAGAAAAAAAATTTTTTTCTAGTTCATTCATCAAAGCATCGTTTTTTTTTTTATTATTATCTAATAAGAAAAGAAAAAATTTTAAACCTCAAGGAACACAGAGCAAAGTTAAGCATCCTATGTCACATAGGCTTTCAGAGGGTCAACACAGCTTACGGGATAGATTCGTGGACCCATTGCGAAGCCTCTTTTAAGTATCATTCAATTCAATTCTATTCTATTCCACCTACAGGAGAAGCATTACGGTGGTTCCATAAGGTGACAGTGACACAGAAAAACTCCTAATGCCTAGTGTTTTTACCATACCTTTCATAGATATGTGGAGATACACAAATACCGTAGCGTTAAGTTGCCTGTGGTATTCGGTACAGGGAGATGCTGCGCAGGTGTGGAGCCAGAGCAATCCCCGTACCATATAGCAAGGTGTGTAGAAGTCTACGCCATTCAAGCTTGTGGATGTAACTCAGTAATGTTAACACGAGGACAAAGTTGCCTACGGAACAAGGCACTTCTCAGAAAGTGTCACTGTCACTAAGTGACACATGACTACATTTCAGATAGAAATGTCTCTGATTTTTGAGAATTGATAAAACTACAAATGAAATGATGTAAGTACCCTGTCACGTCCGAACTCCCCAGACCCTAGAAGAATTTCATTCTGTGAAAATGCCACTCCACTTCTTAGAGTTATGGGGGCAGGAACCAGGCATGAACAGAACTAAATCTCCCCTAATTTCCTGGCTCCACATGTCTCTACCACAGAAGGATCATTAGATTACTGACCCTGACATTCTCCATGTGACACAGCCTTCAGAATGCCCTAGTGGGCCTGAGTCAGATTCCTTCTGCCACAGCCTTGTCTTGGAGATCTGGTCCAAGCCAAGACAAAATCCCTAACATCTCCCGGGATAACAAAATCCCTTCACCTCACTGTGCCTCTGCAGAGTTGAGGCAGACTACAGTGACTAAACGCACTGAAGAAAGTTAAAGGGAAATCGAAGCAAGACATGGAAGAACCATGCTGCATCAGTCCCACAGCTCACAGGTCCTCTCCTACTGCCCATGCAAGCTGATGCTCAATTCGGAGAGTGACAGCCACCTGCGGCCTCCTTGTGTCCAAGCCACTTAGCCATCACCGTGTGCTAAGTGCCATCCCACCTCCCTGCCATGCTTATGTCCCCAAGGGCTCAACCCCTGGTATCATTACTGACCTAAGACCACATCTCCAAATGAGATTATCATTCTTCACAAGCCATTGGGCTTGTGGGGACCCTTGCTGGGTGTGATTCAGCCCCACATAGTGGAAGAATTATGGGAAATATAAGCTTAGAATAAACATGATGTTCATGCCAGATGAATCACCTACACATCATGGCCTGTGCTGAGTTCAGTGAAAGCCAGACCTGTGACCCAGGTTGAACCATCCAGGACACAGGGGACAGGAAGAGAGTGCCACCAGCACAGAAGCAGCATGAATGGGGAGCGTAGGAGGTGGTAGGATGGGCCTGTGGGGTAGATGCATGTGCCAGAGGGGCAGAAAGTAGGAACTCTTGCCAGAAATGAGTTGTGTAGTTCCAAAGAACCTGGATGTTTCCCCAGATGATAGTGAATTCGAGAAGGAAAGCAAGGAGACCAAATGTGATTGCGAGTTACACAGACTGAGTCAGGCCAGAAATGTGCTAAAGAATTTATATGGATCTCATTTAACCCTCAGGACAACCCTAGGCTGTAGGAAGGCTGCTGTCCACATTCAGAGCACAGAGCCTGCGTATGGCAAGTAATGTCACCAAAGTTGCACAAACCAGTGAGCACAAAGCCAAGATTACAACCCAAGTCATCAGCTCTGGCAACCAGGGTGCTTGACTCTCTATGCATGTATGCGTGTATGCGTGCGCACACACGCACACGTCCACACACACACACACACGTACACGCTCACATCTTCATGGCGTGGCGAGTAGGAGGGAGCTGTTACCAGAATGTCACATGGAAGAGACAGGCAAGGAGGAAGAGATGCAGAGGGGAATTGAAAAATATCAAGGACTCAACACAGGTATTTTCCAAGAGGAGGAAGAGTAATAGACTGCAGGTGACCGAGGACTGTGGGTGTAAGGCTGAGTCCAACCCAGGGGATGCAATGTGAAGACGGGGATCCCAGAGAGTCAGAGACAGTGGGATTTAGTCAGTGTGTGCGTTCTCTGAAGATCGAGGACACAAAAGTGATTATCCATCAAGGAATAAGGACCCAGACAGCCCCAGTGGGAAGGAACTGCATGGGAGCAAAACAGCATCGGGACACCCTGGGACAGACCTGAGCTGCAGCAGTGGCGGAAGAGTAAGACAGATGACCCAAAGCCCACAACTTGGGAGACCCTTGGAGAAGACAGGGTGACAGGTATGCTGGGACTCACCAGCCCCCAAGGGCCCCTTGAATGCCCTGTTGTTTCCCTGTCCTTGAGCTGCCAGGGCACTCGGTCGATGGCCAGCCGGTCACTGCCCCAGTGGAGAGGAATCTCTGGGGCCACAGATACAACAGAGGAGGAAAGAGCGGTGCTTCACCCCGGGCCGGAGCTGCCAGAGCTCAGGAATTAGCAGGCGTAGGAAGCTTACCCCTGCGTGACAAGCGGAGGTTGCTGATCTGCCTCTGTACTTCTTCTGTGCCCTAGAAGATCTGTAACGGAATAATTTGCTCTAAGCATGGTTGTTAGGAATGGTGGGCCAAGGAGTGTCCCCAACACAGCAAAGCTATAGAAACTACAACACTTCAAAATCCAAGAATGTATTCACAGCCCTTAGGTAAAGTAGGAAGTGCGTGACAGCCACGTGAGTAATCTCGACATCACTGCCTTCTTGTTTTCCTAATCCTCTGACTGTCTATTTGCTCACATTTCCATTTGGGATCTATCTCAACCAGCCTCAACTGTATCTCAGGGACTTTCTCAACTGCCTTGTACTCCTGCCATCTCTGGCCCTGGCTGGCCTGGGTCCTGTTAAGGCAGTTTGTGGGGGTGTTTTTAAGGTTCCAGGAAAACACTTTTTGAAAAACTTCCTAAGAAAATGAGCTTGAACTAAATGTAATTCCTACTTCTGTTGAGTTCTCCATAGTGGCTCTTTGAAACAGAACAGTCCAATACTGAGGGCCGTGATCTTTTCCCTTGGCCACTGTTTCCTTTTTCTTTTTTATTATGGAAAGTTTCAAATGTGCACAGTAGTACGGCAGAAAGAATAGGATGCTCCAAGAACATATCACCCAGCTTTTGCAGTCGAGATCATCAACTCATTTCAGCCACTATATTCAGTAGGCGATGGGAAGGGAGGGAGGGAGCGAGAGAGGAAAAGGAAAAAAGAAAAAAAATTCAAATGTGTTGCGCAAAATTTTGACCATGTTCCCAACTGCCCTCCCCGCCCTCCCAGATTTCCTCTTATTTATGAAACCACACTGAAATAGTTCTTAGTACACATCGCATACAATTGGTTTGGCAAAACTCTCCTTAGATTCTGAATTTCAATTACAATTTCAGAGAAATCATTCAGAGCCTCATTAAAAAGGAATCTATCTCATTGTAACTTACTGCTCTGAATGTGAGTCTAAAACAAAACCGAAGCCAAGCTCACATTTTCCTTCTTGGGGATTATAACCCTGTGCAGCAAATTCCAGTAAGACGCTTAAAATTTTCCCAGCTAAAGAAATGCTTCTGTGAGGGGAGGTGCAGAAGCAGGGGTGGGGCAAATAGCGGATATCTCAAAACTGCAGCCAAGGCATGGACTCTTACATTTCAGGCTGTTTCACGAAAAAGGCCCTATGGGGGAATCATTTGGGGATAAACCAATAGAGACAATTCCAGAGGAAATCAGAACCAGCCACTACTCTTGGGGAAGGAGGTGACATTGGTCTGTCTGTTGGGAACTTCTCTGATGCAGAATGTGAATCCCCCCTCCTCTCTTTCTCTTCCTCCCTCCCTTCTTGTTTAATAGTAAGTCGTGAGAAAAAGGAAATTTATACATTAATATTCATAGTCCCTTGCCAAAGTGTCATTTTAGGCGAGCAGGTGGCAGTGAAAGTAAAAGGCACGAGCAGCAGGCACCAATTTTAGCTCAAGATCTTGCCATGTCATCTATCACCAGAGTCATTTGAAACCTCCCATTGTGGGATCTTGTGAACTCAAATGACCGCCCCAAAAATACTGCCCACGTCCACATAGCAGCAAATGTAGGTTTGGCAAGACGGTGGTCAGGGCCTGAAAACTTGGCCAGCAGCCTCTCTACTTCCACGTGAAGTCCTCCCTGGAACCAGTGCTTAAAGCAGATTAGTTTCTGAAATGAATGTAGGCCAACAGAAGAAGGGGTGCTGCGTAGCTTACACATACCCCCATGCACACGTGGAAATGAGGTGAGGCAGTCTCTTGGGGCACAGATGGCCCTGGGAGACCCCTCCCAGCAGCTGTTAGTCAGACATCTCAGGACCCACATGTGGCAACCACTGCTTCAGACAAACTTACCTTTCTTGACCGTCTGCTGAAGTGCCAGGGAAAAGACCGCCCTCTTCAGAATCGGTGGCTTGGGTTTTGTCTCTGTTCCATCAGGGATAGACAGGTGCTTTAAGTTCCAAGGTTTCTTTATTTTTTTCATTCACAAGGAGAAAAAGTAAAGCAGAGGATTTTTTAAGGTGTGAAGGCATACACAGGGTGCTCTAACACATAGTAGGTCTTCGTTGCACTCATAGATTAAATCCTAAGCTGCATGTCTGTAGAATGCACCTGATTTCTACAACTACAGAGAGGAATATCTATGGCACCGATTCTTATAAGGATTAAATTCTTTAAAAATATGCAAAGCACCTGACTTGAGGAATATGTCATAATTTTAGTGCCCTCTTCCAAAACTGCTATGATTTCAAACATCAAGAAATCTGGGAAGTTTGTATTCTGGAACACAGCTAGATAATTTAGTCCAAAATATTTCCCACCATAGCTTATTACTCATTGGAGCATGAAAAGAATACCAATGTGGGTGAGAAGCACCAGAAAACACTCATGAGATAGAAGCACTGTGTAGTCTCTATTTCATGTAAGATGTTTTAGATACTTTTCCTCCTTGGTTTTTTCCAAGTGACTTAGAAATAAAAGAAATGACATCAGTTAAACCAAGTTGGGAAAGTGAAGTCTTTGCAAAACTTGTATTGCTAATTGAATTAAGTTTTTTAGAAGATCAAGGACAAATAGCTGAGTTCAATGAAATATTTCCTTTGATCTCAAGGTTTTCTACTTCAAAGACAACCCATCAGGATCACGCAGGTGGCTGCCAGTGGTCCCGCCTCTCCCTTGGGTGAGGGGGATCCTGGTAAGCAGGCTATATAGAGAGCCAACGAGGAGCAGCGTGAATGCCGCCTGGACCAGATGTTGACGTGAGATGTTGCAGGAACATAAATGAGTCAAAGAATGTGGGTTTGAGGGTTGACTCTGCCATTACCCACATCCCATGAGAAAGTTACTAGACGTGAGTCTTCGTGACTGGTAAAGTCTTCTTCCCCCCGAATACAGAGTAATCCCTAACCTATTTATTCCACAGCTCTGATATAAAGATAACACTGGGTCTTTGGATATACCAAATATGGAAATAAGTTTAAGAAATAAAACTCAAGAAGTTTGCTTTATCTCCCAGGAAGAACTTTCCTATCCTTGTATCTCCAACACTTAGTACACAGTGGATGCTTAATGTGCTTTGCTGAATGAGTGAAGAGAAAAATGCAGACTGTGGTGAGGGATGGGCCCAGGGACTCTGCCACTTATATTTGTTCTTCCGATGGATTTGTTGATCGGATGAACGGATCACCCCATTCACTGTAACTTTGCAGTCCTGGCTCTACTTGATCTTAGAATGCAGTGATAAGGAAATGTTAGGCTCACTGGGGAGAAGGGAAATGGGGAAGGGACGGAGAGAGAAAGATCCATCCTTAGCAAGGAAGGAAGAAGGACAGCCATTAGAATAGAAGAGATTTCCAGCAACTGTCTCTAAACAGGAGCCACATCTGTGCCCAGCTCTCTTGGACAAGAGGTCTTAGCTGTATTCCCTTAAGTCCATACTTGCCCCTGACTGAAAAGACTAAACACTCGTCTATTTCCAAATTTTTCTAAGTCCAGAGGTCAAACATCCAATTTACCAGTGAAATACACAAGTCATCCTAAATCCTTAGTCACAAAAGGGGCCTTGGGATCCTGGGGAAATCCACATGCTGACTACAAGATGAGACTGTAATGAGTAATAAGAGCAGACACTTGAGGCCTGGGGCCTTTTAGAGATGTTATTACAACCATTAGCTTCTCATTCCCATAATACTGTGGGACAAGCTTCGCTTTTGAGAATAAAGCCGATGCTGAAGGGGCTGGCAGGTTCCAGTGGAATCGCCCTGTGGGTGTCACCCTTCAATATTGCAACACCAGTGTTCCCTGGCCTTAAATGGATTGCTCTTCCTTTGACGTTGGGTTGATTTCTTAACCCACATCTCAGTGAAGCAGCCCTTGGGTAGAGGAGTGACTCAGTCAGGTACTCCAGATGAAGGAGGCACAGTCAGAGACACCAGCATCGCTAAGGGTGTTTGAGGCTCCGCCTACCATGAATGCGACCTAAAGTGCTTTAAACATAACGGCATGTACTTATGCAAAAAGAAGTCTAGAGACAGGTGGCTCCAGGGTCCTGCAGCTTCTCTGCCATCCTATCTGCGCAAAAAAGGCAGGAACAGTGTGGCCCCAAGGACACAGCCTCTGCCGCTTCTCTGCGTTCAAATCCCAGCCTCGGTGTTTCTTGGTTGTGGGACTCCCCTCAAGTTACCCAGCCTTTCTGAGCCTCAGTTTTCTCCTCCATAAGCTGGAGATGATAATAGTGTCTCCCCTCCAGGGTTGCTGTGAGCATTAATGAATTAATGGATGTAAACTTCTTGGTCGGAGCCTGGCTTGGAATAAGCTCTGTGTTAGTGTGAATGTGGCTACTACGGGAGAAGCTCAGCAAGGTTGAAGTCGTCTCACCGACCTCAGGCTTGCCACACTGGCCTCTCTGCCCACTCGACTTCCTTACACAAAGGAGCCCAGCTGCTTGATTGTGCTGGCAACTGGAATTACCAGGAAGAATTTGCTAGAACTGCCTACCCACAATCTCCCATATAGTTGCATTGGTTACTAAAGGTAAAAATCAACCTGCAGCCTTCCTGTTCCCTTGATTTCAACCAGCGTAATGACAAGGCTCCATGCATCCCCATGCCAGTGTTGCCCACTTTTCCTATTGTCATGTACAATAGGACAGTAGAAGCCACTTTCCATTCCACATCACTGTGTGGCACAATATGTAACATGCCGAAGCCCGTGGGAAAGGACTCCAAATATATTTGCAAAATGCAGATGTGGAAACATCATTATTGCCCTACCAGGGACCTTGGGGTGCAGTTAGACATGCACAGAAGTGCAGGAAAGGTGATATTGGCTGTGGTGGGCACGCAGTTGGAGTGGCAGTCGTGCTATAGTTTGTATCTGGAATGTGCCCCAACGTCTCATGTCCCCAGTGCAGCAAGTTTCAGAGGTGGGGCCTTTGGGAAGGCTCTGACCTTATCAGTGGATTAATCCATTGATGGCTAAATGGACCTTTGGAAGGAGGTGGTGGAGGCTGTGAGTCTAGGACCTTCTTGGAGGGAGAGGATCTTTGGGGCCATGCCCTTGAGGACTATATCTTGTCCCAGGCCCCCTCCCCACACTGCTCCCCAACCACCATGTGCTGAAAAGCCCTCATCTTCCACATCCTTCTGCCAGGATGCTCTGCCCTAAACCACTGGAGCCAGTTGACCAGTCACCGAAACCTCCGAAACTATGAGCAAAATAAATCTTGCTTCTTTTAAGTTGTCCATGCCAGGTATTTTGGTCACAGAGAAAAAAAGATGACTAATACAAATGGTAACAACCAGTGTACAATTCTGTGTGACTGCATCAGGGGAAAGTTTCCCAAGGTCATGAAATGGCAGCGTGGGATTTTGCCCCGATATTTCAGATGTCAAAGCCCAGGCTCTGGGCCACACTTTCTCATTAGAACTCTAGATGAAGAAGCTCTTTGGTGATCGGTTAGAACAATGGTCCTCAAGTTTGATTGTGCATTAGAATTATCTGGAAGCATCTTGAAACAGACACTGCTGGGCCAGCAGAGTACTGAAGCTGGCTCCTCCTATCAGCTTAGGAGAGCTGCTTGGGGACATCTCTTCCCAGCTGCACATTCAACATCTCCATGTTGGAGCTTGAAGTCAGTCCTAGTGAAGGAATTTAAACCACAAAGATCAGCACTGCACGACATTTGCTCCCAAACTTTTACCAGCACACCAATGACTAATCCCCATCTTCAGAGTTTGATTCTATAAGTCTTGGATACCTCCCCAGGTTTACTTCCTGCGGTGCTGGGGATGATAGGCAAGCACTTTCCCTCCACTGAGCTTTACCACCAACCCCTGAAAATTAACATTTCTAACAAATTTCCCAGCAATGCTTATTCTGTTCATGCAGGGAACCCCCTTGGAAATGGAAGACCATTTCCTAGAGCTTTAATTCAGACAATGGCTTCATCTCTACCACTAAAGCATATGTCATCAGAGCAAGAATATTGGTGGTTTCACGAAAGAGTGTTGACTGCAGAGAACCTTATATCAAATCAGTGCTACTATGAGCTAATGTGTACAGAATGTCGACTGTGGGCCAGTATTTTACTCAGCTTTTTCATTGCTGTGACTAAAAGACCTGACGAACAATTTTAGGAGGCAAAGTTTATTTGGGGACTCACAGTTTCAGAGGTTGTAGTCCATAAAAGTCCAGCTCCATTCCTGGGGGCTCGAGGAGAGGCATGACGGTGGAAGCGTGTAGTGTAGGCAAGCAGCTCACATGATGATCAGAAAGCAGAGAGACTCCACGCCAGGTACAAAATGTACACCCAAAAGGCACGCCCCCAATGACCCACCTTCTCCAGCCATGGTCTACCTGCCCATCAGGGGATTAACTCATTTATTGGGTTAAGGCTCCTATAACCCAATCATCACACCTCAGCCTTCCTGCATGGTCCCACAGGAGCTTTTGGGAGACATCTCACATTCAAACCATAATATTCCACCCCTGGCCTCCCAAAGCTCATGACAACCTGATCAACAAAACACATTTAGTCCATTTTCAAGAGTTCCCATAATCTCAACAGTTCAAGATTGCCCAAAGTTCAAGCCCAAAGTCTCCACTGAGACTCAAGACACCTTGCATCATGAGCTCCCATAAAAATCAAAGCAAGTTCCATAAGTCCAATATGTAAAGGCACCTAGAAAACATTTCCATTCAGAAAAGTAGGAGCATAGAAAGAAGGCACAGGATCAAAGCAAGGAGGAAATGCAGCTGGGCAGACAAGTTCTATGGCTCCATGTCTAGCACCTGGAGCCCATGGCGTTGTGAGGTTCTCTATGAAAGGCTTGTGTAGCTCCATCCCTATTGCCTTACTGGTTGCAGTCTGCATGGCCTCTCTCTTGGCTTATTTCTGGTCAATTCCTGAAGCTTTCCTGGGTGGTCATTCCATGGTACTCAGGTGTCTCTACTCCTCCCATTTCCATGCTTCGCCCTCTCAGGGGCTGTACAATGGGACTCCAATCCTGGGACACATTACCTGGCCTCCCAGGCCTTCCTCTGAAATCCCAGTGGAAGCCTCCATAACCCCCTAACTCCAGCAGCCTGCATTCCTGCAGAATCAGCACCACATGGCTGGTGCAAGGGTCTGCTGCCCTCTCAAGCAGTAGCCAAGCCTCCAGGGACCACAGCTGCCACAGCCTACCAGAGCCTGGGTGGCTGAGGACATAGAAAAACCTTCCTAGGCCCTCTTGTGCAAGAAAGGTGTTCCACTGGTCTCTTCTCAAAGGAATTTTTACTCCCTAGAGCTTGAGATGGATGTGATCTTGCCACTTCCTGAGATCCCCTCAAGCCATCTTTCTTTTTGCTTCTGGGCAAAGCCTCCATAATTTCTTTAGTTGTGGCAATGTCTTTAACAACAGCTACTTCCTTAGTCCCACTTTTACTCCCATCTTTCAAGTTTTTCAAATCTTTCCACTCTGATTTCTGGTCCTGAATATCACCATACACTTGGCTAAAAGTTGCCGGCAATACCCATGCTACCATCTGAATACTATGCTGCTAGAAATTTCTTCTGCTAGATTAAGAAATCCACTGCTTTGAAAATCAGGCTCACAGAAAGTTAGAACATAACATGAATGGCCTCTAGCCTTCCTTCTCCTTTGAAACCTCTTGAGCCCTGCTCTTGCTATCCAGTCCTAGCAGCATCCTGGTCTTCTGAGCTCCCATTAAGCTCCACTTACAACAATCTAAAGTGCTTCCTGCTTGCACTGCTAAACATCTCAAAATTCCTCCAACAAATTCCAAAAAGCTCCCAAAGTTTCTAAACCACATAGTCAGGTTAATCACAGCGACAACCCCACTCACTTCTCAGTAGCGATTTCTATTTTATTCAGCTTTTTATTGTTGTTGTTGCTGTTGCTGTTGCTGTGACCAAAAGACCTGATAAGAACAATTTTAGGAGGAAAAGTTTATTTGAGGACTCACAGTTTCAGGTATTGTGGTCCATAGAAGACCAGCTCCATTCCTCAGGGCTCGAGGTGAGGCAGAACATCCTGGCGGAAGAGTGTGGCAGAGGGAAGTAGCTCCATAATGATCAGGAGGCAGAAAGACCCCATGCCAGATACAAAATGTCTATCCCAAAGGCATGCCCCCAATGAGCCACCTTCTCCAGCCACAGTCTACCTGCCTTCAGGTGCCAGGTAATCCCTAAGAGGGGATTAACTCACTGGTCAAGTTAAAGCTTTTATAACCCTATCATTGCACTTTAGCCTTCCTGCATTGTCACGCATGAGCTTTTGGGGGACACCTTACATTCAAACTGCGACAGCCAGCTACTATCCTAATCATGATGTGAATTAATTCATTTAATCTCTCCATAAACCTTGACTTTGGGTTCTATTAATATAGTTGAGGCTGAAGCACAGAGTAGTCAACAGCTTGTCCAGGTTTATATGGGGAGTCAGTGAGATGTGAACATGAACAGTCTGGCTCCGGAGCCCATGAATTTAACTACTACACCACAAATCACAGATGAGATCTGACTGTAGTTCTGCCAAATACAAATCTAGTAACAATTCCCTTTTTAAAAAGTTCAAAGAAAATGCACATGGTGGTACATGCCTATAATTCAAGTTACTAGAGATGTTGAAGTAGGAGGATTATAAGTTTAAGGTCGATTTGAGCAATTTAGCAAGACTCTATCGCAAAACAAAATAAAAATGGCTGGGAGTGCATCTCAGTGGTAGAGCACTCTCTTGGTATTTACCCAATACCAGAATGGGATTCAAATTTGTTTCTCCCAACTTGACTTTGATGACTTCATGAAAAAGTGATAGAGAAGTCTTCATTCCTCTCATTGTACCTTCAACACCATGAATTTGGGGCAGACCACATCGCTGGTTGATGGGAAAGTTCTTCCCCAGATTTGAAGTCATTAAACCTTTCCAGGGAAGGACACGATAGCAAATACTCAGACTTTGTAGGTCATGTACTGTCTGCTGCAGCTACTCAATTCTTCCTTTGTATGTTGAAAATACATGAGAATTCATATGGCTATGTCTCAGTAAAACAATGTTTACAACAATAGACACTGGGCCCTATTCAGCTGTGGGTTATAATCTGATGGCTTGTCCTGGATTTATCTAGAATTTATTCTTTATTCCTTAATAACTATACCTTCATTAAATTTAGGCAGAACTTAACAAAACACCAGCACATCTGAGTAACCACTTAGCAGATAGGGACCTGTTCAAATAACAATCTATTTCTCTGGTGGAGAAGGTCTGTCTTGGTTTTAGATTGTGATAATGGGCTCAGTTGGCTGGAGACTCATGCTGTTGAGGTGAAGGCCCAGAGGTGCAAAGCTTATCTTAGTTTTATTCTTCTTGACCAAGAAGGGGACTCAACATCAGGAGTATGTTTTCACTTGATCTCCTTGAATACATGTTAACTTGACCACAACCAAGTCAGAATGTAGTTTATAAATCAGAGTGTCATCTTTCTTCTTTCGTCTTTCTTCTAAAATGTTTATTCATTCCGTTTTATAAACCAACACAATACCAAAGAATGTGCTCTGTTAAGGGATTTGAAAGCAATGTATCCCACACACTTCATTCCCTTCACATTGAGATCGCCACCGTCTTGGTAAATGCCCTGTAACTTTTCTCCTAGGCCCTAACCTGTTCTCCCTGCTTCCAGACTCTCACTGCTCCTGATTCATTTTTGTAATGCCCATTCCTGATCCTTCTGAACTCATGATCAATCCTCTCTACATTATCATTGCATATTGTCTTTAGACCAAAACTAATCTAGTCTAGCATCTTTTATTCTCTCCCACTTTATCTTAAACCCATCTAATTTTTATGCTTAGATACTCATGATTTGAAGAATGAAGTTGCCTCCAATGAGGCAAATATTTAAATTAAATCAGTAAAATCCACATAGCCCTAAAGAACCATCCTTAGACAAAGGCAAGACAATTAGGCAACAAAAGAATCCAGAGTCAAAAAGAATAATCCAACAAAGCTTCAGAAATAGGGCGACAGAATATAACATTTCCCCTCTTCTGTGATGTCTGGGCAGAGTTCCTGGCCAGATCTGGGACCTTAACTATGACAGGATTGATACCCTAGGTCAATGTTTTCCAAACTTGTATTTTCATTAGAATCACTGGGGTGGCTTTTAATTGTGGTATTAATAGACTCCATCCCACGCCCAGGAAAAAGGTCATGAATCTAAACTTTAATAAATGCTTGTTTTTGATTATTCACATTTGGGGAAATGCTGCCTTCACATTAAAATCACCTGCAGGCCATGCAGAGCCACCACACAGAGAAGCCACATGGAAGTGTTCTGGCTGAATGCCCAGCCAAGAGCAGGCTTAACTGCTCAACACATGTGACGATGTATCCAGATAACCCCGGTCCCCAGGCATCAAGGCACCCCAGCTGAGACAGACAGAGATGAACTATTTGAAGATAATTTGCACCTATGACATTGGATCCCTAAGTACTTGAGCATGGAAATATCCTACATAACCACAATGACATTGTTATATGTAAGAAAACACAAACAATAATTACTTATTGTCCAGTCCATATTGACATCTCCTCTGTCCCCAATCTCCTTTTCAGCAGCTTTTTAAAAACTGAGATTCAGGGGCTGGAGCAGTGGCTCAGTGATTGGAGCACTTTCCTAGTATGCACAAGGATCCAGGTTCAAACTCCAGCACCATATACACAACTAAGTGTTGGAGAAACAAAGGCCAGATGAAAAAATAAATAAAAATTGATTCTCTCTCTCTCTTAAAAAAACAGTCAATCAAATTTTGTATATTGCATTTGGTTCTTAAGGCTCTTTAGTATATTGTTCTCCTTTACATATATTTACTTTTCCCATCATGCTGACTTTTTAAAGCAAGGGGCCAGATTGAATAGTCTACAATCTATATTGGTCTGACTGTCTCTTCACGCCATCGTCTAACTTGTATGTCATTTCTTATAACTTGTATGTCTGTAGGTCCTATAAATTAAATTTAAGTCTAAAGAAATAGATCAGAATGAGCATCTGGAGAAGACATGATTCATAGGAAATGGGTACTTCCCTTCACCTCAGGTTGATCATACTGTCAGGTTGCCACGCTATTAATGACGCCAAGTGAATTTGATCTCTTGATTGAAGGGCTAACCCTCATACATCTCCATTGAAATACATTTTCCTACTTGTAATTAGCAAAGAATCTATGAACTGATTCTTTGGCCATTAATATCCTGCTTCCCCAACATAATTTCAACTATTAATTTAAGCATCCATTAATGACAGTGAAAGAATTACTGCAAAATGTTCACTTTCTTTTCTTCACTTTTCTATTAAGGCATCATTTTTAATAAAAGTTCATCCTCTTTCTCTACAATTTTTCAAATCTTGAGAAATATATACAAAAAAAGAGTAATATATACAATTGTGTAACCACCACAAGCACTAAGAGATAGAATAGTTCCACCCCCTCCCCCAAACCTTGCTCCTGGAAGCCACTGGCCTCTTTCTGTCCCATTAGATTTGCTTTTTTTGGGAATGGTACCTACTAGGAATCAAACACTGTATAGTCTTTGGACTCTGGCTTCTTTCATTAGCAAAATGCATTTGAGATTAACCTATGTTGCTGCTTGTAGCAATAATCCTTTACTTTGCATTGCTGAATATTATTTTATTGTATGAGTGTATTAGTTTGCTTATCCACTGAGGGACATTTGGGTTGTTTGCAGTTTGGGGTACTTATGGATAAAACCACAAAAATATTCTAATCTAGGTCTTCGCGTGAACATAAGTTTTCATTTCACTTGGACTAATACTTAGAAATAGTGTCGCTAAGCCATTTAGTAAATGCATGTTTAACTTTACGGAAATGCTGCCGAGTTCTTCTCCACAGTGGCTGTATCTGAATTCCTGCCTGCAATGTACGAGTTAATATAGTTGCTTTTTTAATTCTCCCGTCCTTTTCATTTCTTAGCTGGCGTTCTCCCATGCAGAAGAGCATGTCCTCAGCAACTTGAGGAGAACTATAGTTCTGTCTATAAAGGCAGAGTGAATGTTAATTCTTTCCACCTCATTACTCATTTTTGATCAAGGGCTTTATGGGTGTCACCTCCAGGAACAACAAATGACTTCCTTGATTTTTTTTCTTCTCCCTTTCTTTTTTGTAAATATAGACTTACATTTTTTATTTCATATTTTTCAATCAGTAACAGTTACCATTCTTTGTTTTGTTTTGCTTTTGTTTGTTTTTGGTTTTTTTTTCAGGGCTGAGGATCGTACTCGAGACTTTGCACATGCTAGGCAAGCCCTCTGCCACTGAGCTAAATCCCCAACCCCGTTACCATTCTTTTTAATGCTCAAATTGTCCTAAGTTTACCAACTGGGAAGGCTGTCAATATGATCCTATGATCTTTGACATGACTTTGTTAACCTTTGACACTTTTTGCTGTCTGGCATGGTAAGACTCACATTCTCACCTTAAACTTTCTCTGATCCAAACCTAGAATCAGCCATTTCTTCAAGAAGCCTGTTCTTTTTGATGGTACTTAAAAATCAAGTCTGAGAAGCAGATGTCTCATGCTACTGTAGTGTCAACACTTCTAGATCCTTTCAGAAGAAACACACACACTCACACTTTAAGTAAAAAACTAGGATATATTCATGCATTGAAATCATGAAGTCATACCAATAGCTTAACCTTCTCATCATCTTTGATTTTCATTTGTATCAATTTTCCCTTAGACCAGAAATCTTGATTCTTAATAAGACTAACATAAATACTCATTTGCTGTATCTCCTAACACAAGTAAATTAGTTTCATAATTACAATGCCAGTCTTACTACTATTAAGAAACCACTAAGGGCAGTTCAAGGTTCTTTGCAGTTCTTCTTATCCTTTTACTATTTCCCATTAGGGAATTCTATTTGGAGTACTCATTTGAAAGCTACTTAGCATACTTCTTTTTCTGCGTGGCTGTGCTTCCAACTTCATGCAGTTAGGCATTTTTGTTTCCATTTATTTTCAACTTCAGGGTTTGGTATGAATATATTTTCAAAACTCCCCAAGGGCTCATGGTGTGCAGTTAAGGAGTGAGAAGCCATAATGTGATTCTTTGTTCCCTCTCCCCTTTCCCTCATTCTGGAATGGCTTCTGTTCCAGTTCCTTTTGTTGAAACACCACCTTTTCTTTACAGCTCCCTTCCTCCATCCACAGACCTTTCTTTGATCCCATGTATCAAGAATGTCATTTCCTCCTCCGGATCGCAATGGCCTTTTACCCTTGTTCCTGATAGGAACAATATTCCAAATATTTTCCTTTGCATTACAGTCCTTGTGTCAAGGGTGTGCAAACTTTTGCTCTAACGGGCCAGATAGTAAATATTTCAGTCTTAAAGGTCACATGCAAGTCTGTACCATGCTATTTTATAATCCTATGTATTTTAGCTAGTAGGACCTACAAAAACAGATGGCGTCCTGAGATGTGGCCCTTGGAAATAATTTGCCAGTACCTTCCGTATGTTACCTTCCTAATTCAAGTACCTCAGGGGCAGGAAAAATCTTAATCATCCCTGTGTCCCATTTTCAGCAGAGGACATGGGAAAGGATGCTCACTAAATATTGATTGAATTCATAATCTCATGATTTTGCTTCAGGACTCTGAGCTGCACAGAACTACAAAAACCCTATGCTTTAGCTCAGACCATGAGTGACAGTAACCATGGATGACACTCACCATTGTCCAGGGTGAGAACAGTGTGGCCGTGGTGAACAGAAGCTAATGGTCACAGACTCAGGGATTCTTGGATGCCAACCTCAAGTATCCAGGAGAGAAAGTTCATAGCCAGAAATCTCCAGAATCAGATAAGGTTAAATAAGCCTTATCCAAAATGCTTGGGACCAGAAGTGCTTCAGTTTTAGATATTTTTTTTTTCAGATTTTGGAATAAAAAGCTGCATATAATGATATCTTGGAACTAGGACCCAAGTCTAAACACGAAATCCGTTTATGCTCCATTTATACCCTGTACAGATAGCCTGAAGGTCATTTTATGCAACACTTTCCGTGTGCCTGTGTTGTTACCGTGACTTGTCACTTGAGGTCAGGTATGGAATTTTCCCCCTGTGGCATCCAAAAAGCCTTAGACTTTGGAGCATTTCAGATTTGGGGTTTTGGGGTTAGCGATGCTCCATCCGTGTTACCCCTGTCTTCAAGAGAACATGCCAACGAGAAGGAAGTTCTAGTCTCGAGCAATCTGATGCTATTAGCTCTATGTCTGAAAAAGGAACAAAGATTGACACCAACTGGAAGAGAATGGAACAAAGAGGTGCACTTTCCAATGCCTCAGCACCTAAAATGTCAGGAGTCGGAGAAAGAAACTAGGAGGCTATTGATGCTGCGGAAGACAGAGCGCCACGCTAAAATGCTTTCTGCGGGCACCTTCCTAAAACAGCTCCTTACACCTTACACCTTTATACCTTAGTGCAAAAATGCTAATTTTCCTAGGAGGAAAAACAATTGGAAATGCTTTTTTAAAAAAATTCTGTTGTCTGTGTTCCAGGAGGTTTCTATTGACACTAAATTTCCACCTCTGATACAAACCCTGGTGTCCTGGTGATGTTACTTCCTAACACTGGGACCTCCGCCTTAGGCAACCCACATGGGTCACTAAAAGGTAGAGGTCTTTGTGGTTGCTGCCAAAGAATTTAGGAGTCCCTTTGAAGCACTTTTAATTCTAAGAAAATTTATTGCACACATGGTTGGGATGAAATGTATGAGAAATCCATCCAAAAGAAAGGTGCTTTAAACAGCAGTGTTTGAAATGACAATTTTGTTTCTTCCTTTAGCCTCTTAAACCATATATTGTAAATGAAAAGGAAAGAGGGCATTGAAACCAAATGGTTTCTTTGAATATAGTATTAATCCCGTTAAAAGTAGTTTGTGGCAAGAGCTAAAGATTGTGCTATTGCTTTTTAAGCAAAAGCAAGTTAAACATCTGAACTATTTCTGCTGTCTCTTAAATATTGAGACGCAACACATTTGTGATATTTGTTGACATTTGTTAAACTTTTGATGAACAATTAGCCTGTAAGAATATTAACAGGAAATTCCATTCATGAGATAAGCTTCAGCCAGATCATGGGACCAAAAATCCTCTTCTTGCAACTACTGTTTGTTGAATAGTCAGCATTCCTTAAGTGTCCAAAAGGAAATGCTTTGAAAATAACTTTTATGGCAATTTTGACCTATATTTTTGCAAGGAGAAAATAGCTTTTATGTGAATTTTGACTTATATTTGCAGTTGGTAAAACATGAGTGTTTAATAGAGTCCTTAATTACCATATAAATTTCAAATGAAGGTCATCAACAAATGACTGCACCCAGTAATTTCCAAGCTGAAATACAGAATCCTAAAGCTTGCCTTAAGAACCCTAATTCCATAGCATATCACAAGGCATTTATTTCTCTCTTGAAGCAAAATTCTAAGAAGAGTGTCTTATTCAAGAAATTTACTCAGCTATTTTTGAGTTCTTCAAATATTTAGCATAATATTCACATTACAACATTTACTTGTCAAGCACTGAATTACGGGGGATACAGCTCCAAGTGACTGAGAGGAAAAAAGGCCACCAAATAGCTAGACTTCTTGCCATTACAGAACAATGGCAGTTCTGGGGAAGTACCAAGGAGGCAGTAAGTTCCTCAAGGAGGGGTACAACTGTTATTAAAGGCCACTCAAAATCCACCAATCACTAAATCTTATAGAATCTCGCTCCTAAATTCCATTCCCATCTTCCTTTTCCTCTTTCTCCCAACTGCCCCATCTCCCCCTCTTCTCCACCCTCACATCTCCATTAATGCCAAAACCCATCTGCTTCCGTCTAGACAGCCTGCCTCTCGTCTTCTTATATACTGAGTCCAGACTTTTTGGATCATGTGTCCCTATTACTAAAATATTTCTCAGGAGTCATTTTCAATATGACATTTATTTAGAAATTATGCACATGTGCCACTTACTCTTAAGGTATGTATGAAATACCAATAAAGTTTAGCATTTTTCTTATTATTTTCTGGATTAAAAAATACATCTGCACCCAATTTTCTCTTAACATTCTCTTGCATGCTTTAGGGGGGATAGGCCTCCTCTGCAATGTGGGAGATCATTAAAAACAGCCAGCACAGGGAAGTGTCTGAAATAATATCAGATTATAATTAAGACCCCATCTTCAGTCCCACAACTATGGTCTTTAGCTTTTGCTCTAAAGTAAACCCAGAGTTCTTCCAGATTTCTTTTTTTGCCCATTAACAACTTCAGACCTGACTACAGAAATAAATAGGTATCTACTCAGATAAACAGACTCATCGTCAAAGTGATACTTGAACTCTCGTTTACTGCAGAATTCCCAATGTCTAAGATATGAGATTTGTCCATCAGTGGATGAATGGACAAAGAAATTGTAGTCTACATACATAGTGGAATACTATCAATCATTCACACGAAATAAAATCCTGTCCTTTGTGTCAAAGTGGATGGAACTGGAGGACACCATACTAAGTGAAATAAGCCAGGCACAGGAAGACAGTACCACACGTCCTCACTTACATGTGGAAAGTGACATTTAGGCTCATAGAAAGAGGTTAGATCGTTGACAGCAATTATAGACTGTCAGATGCCAAACTGTCTCCCAGTGGAGGCTCCTGAGGCTTATTTTCCCAAAAGTCTGAACTGCAATTTTTCAAGCGGATTAAGAAGAATCCCTTTTAAAGTACATTTCCAGGAGTGTGCAGTGAACCCTGCTGACAGCTGAGAAAGGCACCCACACCTCTTTTAACCGACTCCAACTATCTAACGCTATGAACCACAACTACGAAAGCAACCTCAACACTGCACCACGCCACATCACTGACTGGTTTCAGTGTCTCCTCACTCCATAGTCCAGGCTACCTTCTGTAGTCACATTGTCCCACAGTGGAACTGCTTATCAACTCTGCCTCCCTTGGCATGCCTGACATCATGCTCAATTCCTCCCTCTCCCTCATGGCCACATCCATTCACCCACACCTCCCCACTCCACCCAAGAGAAGTCTCTCCAACCCACCTTTCCTCCTCTGCTGCCGATTAATCCAGGTCCACAGCACTTCTTGTGTGATCACTGCAATTATCTCCTGCTTGACCCATTGGCCTCCAGGTTCTCTGCATAATAGTTTTTCTTTTTTTTTTTTTGGTGGGGGGAGGTACCAAGGATTGAACCCAGGGGTGCTCTACCACTGAGCCACATCCCAAGCCCTTTTATATATTTTTATTTAGAGATATGGCCTCACTAAGTTGCATAGGACTTCACTAAGTTGCTGAGGCTGGCTTTGAACTTGCAATCCTCCTGCCTCAGCCTTCCAAGCCCCTGAGATTACAGGTATGCACCAGTGCTCCTGGCTCTGAATAACAGTTTTAATTCAGCTGCCCAGTAACCCTCTTTTAAAAAAATTCAACGTATGTCATTTTTCTAAGTATCAAGTTTTATTATATATTGTCTAAGTAGGTCATGCCTAATCATTTTTATTTTATGCTTTCTTTAGTAAAAAAATTGAAGCATATATACCTCTAAAATATGATTATAAAAACATATATATATTACAATATACTATCATACCACAATGTGGACCCAGGACGCTGGCCCCAGCCGCAGGAGGCACACAGGACACCTCCGAGGACCCTGTACCCAGACCATGCCCCACTGTTGCACATGCCCAGGACTCTAGCTCCAGGCCCAGCAGGTGCACAGGACACTTCAGAGGACACTGTGCCTGGACCCCACTCCACTACTGCATGTGCCCAGGACTCAGGCCCCAGCACAAGCACCCTGAGGACCCTGCACTTGGACCCCACCCTGCTGCCACATGGGCCCAGGACTTTGACCCTGGCCCCAGCAGACACACAGGACACTCCCAAAGACCCTGTGCCTGAACACCACCCAGCCATCATGTATACCTGCCAGATCCAGGCATATTGGACCTGTTCCTACCACCAAGGATCCCAGGTCCTAGCACAGTGCATAGGCTGGTCTGTTCCAGCTTGCCCTGCATCTCCCGGACCCCAGGACCCAGTGATGCACCTCTACTGCTTAGCTTCAACAACCCAGTGGGCTGCTCAGCAACCCCACTAGGTTCCAAATATGAATCCTGGAGCCTATATCCAAAAGATGTTACAAAATGAAGCACCAAACAGAAGCAGCTTTCTGGAAGAAGACAGTCATCTTAGCGGTGATGTCATACCCAACCCTTCGTAAGCAAGCATGCAAGTAAAAATCATGTGGAAACCTGCCTTGCTTCCACACAGGGAGCCTCAATTCAAGAGGAAGAACCAAACTAGAAAAGGTCCACCTCAAACCCACAACTCCCCTACCAAGGAGCCCACAGGCAGGGAGCAGGATGAAAACCTAGAACAAATTACCAATGATCTGATTATAAAGGGACAAATGAACTAAAAGAAGATTTAATGAAGGGACTAAGTGAGAAAAATCAAGAGATGAAAAACTCTATTATCAAAGAAATAGACATACTGAAAAAGGAAGTAATGGAGCTAAAATCTGCAGTCGTCACATCAGAGGAACAATGGAAGAATTTAGTAATAGAATAGCTTCTATGGAATCTCAGCTCTTGAAAAAATAACTTGAGACATTGAGGATATGCTGAGTAAGTTTGAGCACACATGACAAAAATGGAGAAAACTCACAGAACGCAAGCAGAATTTTCAAAATGCTAGGATGAAATAGAAAGAAACAATTTAAGAGTAATTGGGATACAGGAAGAAACTGAAGTACAAACTAATGGTATAAAGAACATTCTCAGGCTGGAGCAGTGGCTCAGCAGTTAAGGTCCTTGCCTGGCATGCACAAGGACACAGATTCAAGCCCCAGCACCACTTACACAACACACTGTTGGAGCAATGAAAGCTACATGAAGAACTAAATGAAATGGATTCTCTTTTTCTCTCTCTCTCTCTTTCTCTCTCTCTCTCTCTCTCTCTCTGTACCTCTCTCTCTCTTTAAAAAAATTTTGTTTAAAAAAGAACATTCTCAATGAAAAAAATTAAAGGAAAAATTTCCCATATCAGAATAGAGTCAGAAATGCTCATCCAGAAAGCATACAGGACACCCACCCAATAGTCCTAATCAAATCAGAATTTAATGAAGACTTCATATCCAAAATGTATAACAGGGAAATCAAGGAATGAATATTAAAATCTGCAAGAGAGAAATACCAAATAACAGTCAGAGACAAACCAATAAGGATCACATCTGACTTTTCAGCTTAGACTCTAGAAGCAAGAAGATGTTGGAAGTAGACATTTCAGTTTCTGAATGACCACAACCTACAGCCAAGAATACTATACCCAGCAAAGCATAGTTTCAAATTCAATGGGGAAATGAAAACATTTCACAATAAGATCAAACTGGCAGCATTCATGAACAGAAAACCAGCATTACAAAGAATTCTAAAAAATAAACCCCAGATAGAATAACAATCAAACAATCCTCAACATCCATAAACAGATGAAATTCAATAAAAGTGCACATTTTCAATAGACAACCAGGACAGCACAGAACTTACTAATAAAACAACTATGAATCACAACCACATAACTGTCCTAACACTAAATGTGAATGGTCTCAACTCACCAATCAAATGACATAGTTTAACAGATTGGATCAAAAAATGAAATCCAACAATATGCTACTTGCAGGAGACCCATTTTACAACCAATGACATCTGAACATGGAGAGTGAAAGGATGGAAAAAATCAATCAGGCACACAGCCCATGAAAAGAAGATGGTGTTGCAATACTTATATCTGCCAAAGTAAATTTCAAACATAAACTAATCACAAGAGATAAGGAAGGCCACTACATGCTAGCAAAGGGAGCAATATAACAGGAAGATATACTCATAGTAAATATATACTATCCAAACCCCAACACTCTCAACTACGTGGAAAAGTTACTCCATGAAATAAAACCACTTGTGGACCTTTACATGATCATACTTGGAGACTTTAATACTCCTCTATTACCAATAGACAGATCATCAAAGCAAAAAAATAAAAATAATAATAAAAAGATTTCCAGCCTAAACAACTCCATAAATCAAATGGACTTAACAGACATCTATAGAATATTGCACACCAAATTGGCTTATTATACCTTCTTCTCAGGAGTACATGGTTCCTTCTCCAAAAGAGATCATATTTTAGTTCACAAAGGAAATCTCAGTAAAAGTAAAAATTAGATATTACTCCATATATCCCATCAGATCATGATGCCATGACTCTCACAATTAACAACAAAACTTATAACAGAAAACACACATACAAATGGAAATTGAATAATATCCTAGTAAATGAAGAATGGATCCAAGAAGACATGGGAGAAGAAATCAAGAAATTTTTGGAAGGGAATGAGAATAAAGACACAAAATATCAAAACTGTTGGGACATCATGAAAGCATTCTTAAAGGAAAAATTTACAGCACTGAGTGCCTACTTTAAAAATCAGGAGAGGGGGCTGGAGCAGTAGTTCAGTGGTTATGGTGCTTGCCTGGCATGAACAAGTGCACAGGTTCAAACCCCAGCACCACGTATACAAAGAAGTGTCAGAGCAACAAAAGCTACATGAAAAATTAAATAAAATTGATTCTATCTTTTTCTCTCTCACACACTGTCCATCTCTCTCTTTAAAAAACAAAGAAGAAAAATAGGAGAGATATCAAATAAATAAGCTTATGCTCCACCTCAAATCCTGACAAAAGGAAGAACAATCTAATCCCAAAGCCAGCTGAAAACAGGAATTAATCCAGATCAGAGCTGAAATCAATGAAATCAAGAAGAAAAAATAATAATAAAAAGAATTAACAAAACAAAGAGCTGGTTCTTCCAAAAAAATAAAAAAAATTGATAGACCTCCTAGCCAAGTTCGTTCAGCCATGTTTCTCCACTACTATCTACCTCTTTCATCAGATTTAGCATAAAAACACAATTTCCGGGTCTCTGGTTTTCACTTTTGAAGGCTCTCTTGCCACATAAAACTTAGTTAAATAAATTTGTTATGCTTTCTCTTATTCATCTGACTTATCATGATGCCAGCCTTGAGCCTTATCTATGTGAGGAACAGGTGTTCCTCCTCCCCCACTCTCCCTACCTCTCCATCTGTGCTACCCCTCAGGCACAGTGTGAGGAGGTTTCATTCTCTCCTCTTTATCCTTTGAGTCACCTGCTGAGACAAGGACCAAATCCTTGCAGGTGTGGCTACTCACTTTTCTCCCTAAATTTTCATAAAAGGTGTGCAAATCTCTCCTGCATAGATGCTAATATTGACTCTTAGCAAAAGTTTAAAAAGTTAGCTCCAGCAACTCACTTGGAGACTAGAACTGTGATTATACAAGGAGTTCGAGGGAGAGGCCCTGAAGGTGCAATTTGGAGGCAAACTACAAAAAGATAGTTGATAGCACTGCTTTATTCATGAAAGAGAATTAGAAGGATGGAGTGAGAAAGGGAAACAGAGAAAGGAGGAAGAGGAGGAGAGAAGAGAAAGAAAGAGATGACAGAAAGTTCGCAATATCCGAAGCCAGCGTCAGCAACTTCGTGAAACCCTGTCTCAAAAAAAAAAAAAAAATTTAAAGAAAGGTGGGTAGGGATGGGCTGGGGATGTGCCTCGGTAGATACGCACCCCGAGGTTCAATTTGTGGTACCAACAAAAAAGTTCTCATCAGAATAGTCGGGAAGTGAAATTAGAATTATAGAAATGCCCAGATAATGTTGGGAAGGACAGGCATTCGAGGACTCCGTCTGTGTTGGTGCAATGTACCCCTCCTTGCCATCAAATCACCAGCAAAGATCCCAGAGGCTTTGCCCGCATTGTGTTTTAACAGAGGGAGCAAATGATCAAAGGCTATGTCTCAAGTTTGGGTTGGCTCCAAGGAGAAAGTAAAAGAAGAGCTGCAAGATGGAGAGAGGACAAAAGCTGAGCAGAAACCAGAAGCTGGAAGCAGAGGTGCCTGGGAGTGCGTGCGACAGGGATGTACAGAATTACGGGCAAAAGCGTGGAATGTCAGGTGTCTGCAGGACAAGGCGTTTGAGCAGATCCAATCCAGACTCGAAGGTGGGTGGGTAGCCCTGGGGATATCTGGTTTACTCCCACGGGGGATCCTGCTGTACCTGGATCTCAACCTGGTTGACATCCTAAACTAGGAACCTCTGGAGGACAGGAGCAATAAGGTGTCTTCTCTAATCCAAGCAAAGCAACTTGCCCCACAATGGCTGAAGAAAAAAACATTAATGCATCACTTTTCAAATGTTACTTAATCAATTCTGAGATGTCCTTTACTCACGATTGGTATCCTGATCTGTAATTAGTAGACTAAGCCATTATTAACTAAAATACTCTTGGATCTTATGTTTGTTATGTGATAATAATAAAGTATTTTATTTAGACTATTGTAGTTTTCTGGAATTAAAGCACTCCTTATCAAGTAGTATGCTAATGATGTGGGGTTTTTGCGATGAGGCTGGATTCTCTGCTCCTGCTGGCGAATGGAGTCTGAGCCACTACAGATTCCAGCAGCCAAAATAGTCCGCTTTTAGCGTTTGCAGCCATTCCCAGCTAAAACTGGGAATTTGGGCTGGCTGCAGGTGTCTGCACCCGAAAATGTTAGCAGCTCTCCGGCTAAAAGCTGGGTTTTGCAGCTCTTGGTCTGGTGGAAAATCACCCCGGGAATTCGGCGCCAATCTTCTGGGTCCTTGTCTCATGAATTCAAAGAACAAAATCCACAGACAACCATGGAAGGGGGAGTAAAAGGAGTTGGATTTATTTAGGAAGAAGAGCAGAGACTCTGCAAGGCGGAGGGGCACCTGGAAGCAGGACACTGTCTAATGGAGGTTAGGCCAGGGGTTATATAGATTTGGGGTATGAGCAAAATTAACATACATGCAAAGCAGGCATTGAGAAATGCATCTACATCATTGCTGAACCCTATGCAAAGCAGGCATTGAAACTTAGTACCAAAGTCATCGGTTAAAATCTATGCAAAACAAGCATTGAAACTGGTCAAGAACACCATTGGTTAAAATCTATGTAAAACAAAAGGTGGCAAATACTTGCTAGTTCCCACCTGTTACCACCCTCATCTCTTAGTTGGGACAAAGGTGAGCCTCATGGTCTTTCTGCATTTGAAGGCCCTGAGCATGCCCTGTCAATCACTCTCTACCAACTAGCTCTTAGAGGGGGCCCTTTTTCCTGTCCTGACTACACAGCCATTTTACTATCTCTCCTAAAACTGTCTCACTATTATCATTGTTCCTCAGTGTTTTAATGAGCAATGTTGAAAAGGACCTTTGCTATATTTTGGCTCTCAAGAGACCACCATGTTAAAGAGTCATCTGTGATCAAAGTCTTGGTCCACAGTGTGGTACTAATGGGAGGTGATGAAACCTTTGACAGGTGGGAAGTTTGAGGTCACTGGAGGTATGCCCCCAAAGAGGTATGTAGGATGACCCTAGTCCCTTCCTCTTCCTCTGCTCCTGGGCTCTTGATAAAGCTTCATCATGCATTCTTGTCAGAATGTGCTACCTTGCCACAGGCTCAAAGTAACAGGGAAAGCCATCATGGACTTGATTCTGAAAAAACTGAGCTGAAACAAACCTTTTCTCTTCATAAGTTGATTATCTTGGTATTTTGTTATAGCAACAGAAACCTAACTAACACGGTCAGAACAAGTTCAGATCCCAAGTACTTTAGAGGGACTGTGCTAGGCTAATTGTATCCCTCCACTATAGATATATTGAGGTCCTAACCTGGCATCTCGGACTATAACTGTATCTGGAGATAAGCCTTGAAAGAAGTAATTAAGGTAAAACGAGTCTGAGGGTGGTTCCTAATCCAATAGGACTACTGTTTTGATAAGAGTAGAATATTATGGCAGATAGAAGTGTGTGCACAGAAGAAAGACCATTTGAAGACACAGAGAAGTCAAACCCTGTGTCAAAGCAAGGCCTCAGGGAAAGCCAACCCCACAAGACAACTTGATCCTGGGCTTCTAGCCTGCAGGGCTGCCAGAAGTGAATTTGTACCACGTATGCTGCCCAACCTGGGGTATTTTATTATGGCCAACCTAGAAAACTAATACAAAGACTGCATTTTCCACACTAAAAATTAAGGTGTGTGGCCTATGTATAATGATTTCTAGATTCGAGCAACCTCCTATTAGAAACCCAGACACCCCTAACTCATAGTCAACACACAGCTTTCCTTCTAAGCAGAACTTTACTTAATCCCAGGAAAACACCTCCGCTCAATCTCCAAAAATCTTAAAATGAAATTCAATTGCCATCGCTGGGAACACACCAAACCCCAGCTCTGGAACTAAAATTTTACCACCATGCACATTAGGGGGGCATTTTAAAACCAAACCAAATGTAATTTAGGGAGAATTAAGGGCAGAAATCCACAGACATTTTCACCCTTCACATGTAAGTGTGGGCTACGTTATTATAAAGGAATGTCATTCTATATTTAGAAAAGAGAGAGAGAGAGAGTCTAACAATCCTGCCTGCCTCATGAAGAGGAAGAGTGAAGACCAGCATCATAGACTCTCAGGCCAACCTATATCTTCTTTTTTCGTTCTTTCTTTCCTTCTTTCTTTCTTTCTTTTTTTAAGAAAGAGAGAGAGTAAATTTTATTTTTTCATCTAATTTTTGCTTTTCTTAGATGTGTACGTGGTGCTGGGTTTGAACTCAGGTCCTCATGCATGCCAGGCAAACACTCCACTGCTGAACCACCACTCCAGTCCCTAAACTAAATATTCTTAAAAATCTAAATGAATTGGAGGGCTAGAGCAGTGTCTCAGAGGTATTGTGCTTGCCTGGCAGGCATGACGACCCAGGTTCAAACCCCAGCACCACACACACAACTAAGTGTTGCAGCAATGAAAACCAGATGAAAAATTAAATAAAATTGATTCTCTGTTTCCATCTCTCTCTCTTTCTCTCTCTTTCTCTCTCTCCCTCTCTTAAAAAGAATATGTATTGGAACCTGGCCACAGTGGACTCCACGCATATTAAACACAATGCCTGTCCTCTCCTTCAGTGCTAAAATATTTTAAAAAATCAAAACTTTTATTTATTACTACACATCACAAAAACGTTAGCATATAAGTGTTTAAAAGCCTATTGGGGGATCCAAAGAAAATGATGAAGCATGTGGAATCCTCATAAAATACAAGCCAGGTGTGAATTTCTTTTGGTTTTAGCCAAAAAAATTTCAGACTCATAAACCTTATATTATTTAAGTCACCACTGGTTAGAAAAATACAACTAAGTATAAAGAAAATTAAATTATGAATGTTTCTGGAAGAAATACAAACATTCATCTCTGGGGTAAGATGATAAAATAGAACCAACTTATAAAATTGCCTAATTCACAAAAGATAATGAAGAACCCAAGGAAAAACTAGCTAGAAAAGTTGCATCAACTGTTGTTAAAACAAGCAGGAGGGAACTGGCAGGCCCCCAGGTGTTCCCCAAAATGGGTGGTGACTCCTAGCTTCTTGTCCCCAGAAGCAATACCAAAAAGAAAAACCTCCCTGGTTTCTAGCTTCTACCCAGAGTAGGAGTCCCCTAGAGAGGACAGATGAGTGGCCAGGGGACATGAAGTGTAAGGTCTCCCTGGAACACACCTTTGAACGTCTCTCCCTACTGGCTCACCCACCAAGAATAAGGGAAAAGAGATCGTGGGTACGAGTCCAAAGCAGATAGTCTCTGTGAACAAACACAGACAGACAGACTTTCTCAGAGGAGGGAAAAAATGAGCAGCACCTACTGAGTTTGTGCGGCTCCAAGGCTCCAAGTAAGCCTTACTTAAAATCCTCAACATCTCTTCAGATGGAAATTGCCATCATAATGGGTGGGGGCAGAAGATGTAAGGGACAGGCTCTAGAGCCAGAATGCATGCAGTCAGGTCCTCCTTCCTTACTCCTTGGCACTGTGACCTTGGGCAGGTAACTTAACAGCCCTAGCATTAGCTAGATGGGAATTATTAGAACCTTTCCACACCAGGATAAAATTCGTCAGTACATACAAAACATTTAGGAAAGTGCCAGGCACCTGGTAAATGACGCTTGTTCTGACTACTATTGTTGTCCTGTTCTTGTCATAGTTCACAAACCTCCTTTCTCTTTTCACCTGCTGGCTAGGAATGGTGTGGAGCGCTTATGATGGGTCTGGTACCATGTAAGATGCTGCTGACTCAAGATCAAAAATCTCAGTTCCCGGCCTAATGGAGCTGTCAATCCAGTGGGGGAGGGGAGCAAACATGCAAATGACCTTGCCAAGCTTCAGCAATGATCACCCTGGTCTCTGCCGCTCAGGGAACTCAAGCCCTGAAGGAGATTGACCTGAGACCCATTGCCAATACCTGTCATCAACCATGAAGACATGGAAGAGCCTCCATTTCATTTGCAGTGCCCAATTTTGCGTTGGTCATTTTTATTTAAATAACATACCTATGTTCTCCAAGCTCTTCCTGTTCTGGTATGGTCCAACAGCACTACCACTCCAAGCCAGCCCCTTCTTGCCATACCTCTTATACAATTTGCCACTTAAGCACAGAACATCAAAGTCCATCAGAGCCCATCTTTTAAGCACCTGCATTACATCTTAAGCATCATGACTCAACATGTACCTATATTTCATTCCTCTTGAGTTAGTATAGCATTTCAACACACATATATTCCACATCATACATTTTTAATCTTTTCATGCCTCCTTTCCTATTCCCATGACCTACAAGGGCAAAGAAAGGAAAAGTGGTTCAAAAGTAGGGCTGTGATGTGTGATTGTGCATCGTTTGATAAAAAAAACTCCAAAAGTTATGCAGTCTACAACCTGATCAATGCCATGTGGCAGCTTTGCATGCATGAGTTCCAATAGAATGTGTACCTGGTACATGGGGAGCAGTCGATGCTCTGTGGGAACGTCAGCTATTGACCTAGAACTTGCAGCATAAGTAAGGGTTCTCTATATTTCCAGAGGGTGTAGAGGATGCTGTATGAAGAATAAGCTGAGTGTGAGAAAGAATAGAGGCAGGAGCAGTGCAGTATACTGGCGTTCCAAGAAGATCGAGGCCTAGGGAAGGTCCAAGCTCAGCCTGTAGAAGGGAAGGAGCTGGAGGGGAAGGCAGATAGAACCATGTGGGGATGTGCATGCTACATCTGGGCATTGGAGGCTGTGGGGAGCTGGCAAGGAGTCTGAAGCTGGAGGGGAGTGGGTTACAGGTGGTCAGAGTTGTGCTTTGGAAAGATCACTCTAGCAAAGCAAATGCTGCATGTTTGGGTTTGGATCTTGAGTGCTCCCCCAAGAGCTCCTGTGCTGGGTAACGCAGGAACATTCAGAGATGAGGTCATTAAATTATCAGAGCTATAACTTCATTGGTGGATTAATCCATTTGATGGATTAATAATTCAACTGAACTTCAGGAGGTAACTGCAGGCAAGTGGGCATAGCTGAAGGCAGTAGGTCACTGGGGATGCCCTTGGGGATTATATTTCGTCCCTGGCTCCCTGCATGTTCTCCCCACCCCCCATCCTCTGTACAGCACTCCTTCACCAGGCCCTTCCGCCATGATGTTCTGCCTCACTCAGCCCCAGAGCAATGGAGTCAGCCAACCATGGACTGAACCTCCGAAAACAAGATCCAAAATAAACTCTTCCTCCTCTAAGGTGATCTTGTCAGGTATTTTGGTCACAGCCATGAAAATCTGACTAATAACTGTGCCAGGGCCAGGCTAACCAGGATGTCCACGTGAAAGCTCTCCCCTTGGTTCAGGAGCTAAGGATGAGCTTCTACACTCATGAAAGCAGCAGCCAAGACAAGATGGGAAGCAGAGGGGCTAACTGTCAGAGCCCTAGCTTTGTAACTGAGTAAGGGGTAGCTCTCTCTTTAGCTGTCCTAAAGTGGCAGAGAGGGAGAAGGTTTGAAAGTGGAGTAACAGGGTAAATTAAAGGAAGTTTGACATGCAGATAAAAATATTGCAGTAGCAATTAGTTATTTGAGTCTGGGGTCTAAGAGAAAGATTGCTCTTAAAATCAGAGTCACAAGAAACAGGTAAGAGAGCAATGAAAATGAAGTGAAGATAACTAGCATGGATTATTTACCTGGGGGAGTTTGTAGTGGAAAAGAGACAAGACACAAGGTTAGATGGTATTTTTCCCAATGGGACCTAAAATATTAATAACAAGAATGAAATGATCACCACTAGGTGAGGGAGGGTATAGGGCTGAAAGCATAGCTGAGGGGCTTCATCTAGGAGAAAGCTCCCTTATTAGGGTCTGTGTTGGAAAAAGAAGGCAGTCACACATAGGAAGTCAATATTCTCCAGAAAATAGGAAAGAAATCCTTCATTCATTAAGACATTATTTCAATCACTATTTTCTGACAATAACCCTAAAACTTAAAACCTGGAAGGGTGGTAGGCAGTAACAAATGACCGTAAAATAAATTCAAAATTATAACTATGATAGAAGGCACACAGTTCAATAAGAGCTTTAGAACTCAGGTGCTGGCAAGGCCTTCCTTGCTGAGCATGTCAATTCCTCTTCCTTACTAACTCTCATTGCACACAAGTCATGAGGTCGTTGATGAAGTGACTGA
Source organism: Aplodontia rufa (assembly GCA_004027875.1). NCBI lineage: Eukaryota > Metazoa > Chordata > Mammalia > Rodentia > Aplodontiidae > Aplodontia > Aplodontia rufa. The sequence continues at coordinate 1,116 of PVKS010021409.1, read as the reverse complement.
CTCTAGTCCATGGATTAGAGTCAACTAATAGGAAAAGACAAAAGGAAGGCTCAATATGGTCAAAAGTGTTGTGCAAGTGGGGAATATTGGAAGCCCCAGTGTGGCTAGAGCAGGAGGAATGAGGTAGAGTTTAGTGAAAGATGAACCTAGAGACAAGTAACACAAGGCCAGGTAGGACCTTGCAAGCATGCAGGAAGCTTATCCTAATCCCTAAAGCACTAGGAAGCCACTGAAGAGTTTCAAAGACAGGGAGCTGGGCTCATTATGAACTCATTTGTACTTCATAAAAATTTTTCATAAAGTTGAGTTCAGCTGTGACTTGGAGAATGGATTAGAGGAGCCCAGAGAGGACAAGATCGATCAATAGGGAAGTCAGACCAGTGAGAAGAGATGACTATAGCTGGGGAAGGGGGCAGAGATGAATAATGAAAGGGAAGATGATTTCAGAAGAGATTCAATGAGCATAAGAGAAAGGAGTGTTGAGGCTGGCTTCTAGGTTTTAGATTGGCACCAAGTTGGATGGATTGCCAAGAAGGGTACTGGAAGTGGGCTGGATTTGGAAGGAATATCCTGGATTTACTTCTGAACACATTGATTTTAATGCGTCTGTAAGACTTTGAAGAGAAGATGGCAAGAACACTATTGGCCATATGAGACCGAATCTCAAAGAAGAAGTTCAAACTGAAAATATACAAGGTAGGCAAGGACAGGACAGGATCATTTATGGACAGAACACAGAAGAAACGAGCGTCCCAGAAAGAATCATGGGGAGTTCAAAGAGTTGGTGGCCAGATAGAAGATGAAACTTCGAAGAGAAGAAATAACCAAAAAAGGAAGGGGAAAAACAATCTACTTCGTGGCACAGAAAAGAGATGGTGATAAAGTTCCAAAAAGAGGGGATGTCCAAGAGTATTACTAAATGAGAGTAGCAATGTGTGCTAGGTTGGCATGGAGGTCAAGTAAGGGCAATGGAGCCAGAAATCACACAGGACTGGTTGAGGAACAAGTAAAGGGAACAGAGCCTGCAGGTAAAGGGAACAGAGCCAGTAGGAAAAGGGAAAATAGCCTGCAGGTAAAGGGTACAGAGCCTGCAGGTAAAGGGATCAGAGCCTGCAG